>PVJI01007903.1:0-74842 GCA_004026765.1 Micronycteris hirsuta | reverse complement strand
GAAGAGAACGACAAAGCCACATGGAGCTCTGGATTCTGGGTGGTCTGCAGGCTGTAAGAGCAGCAGGGAATAAACTCTCTCCCCTCCTTTCTAAAAGCCCCCTTTCAAAACACCGAGTTTGTAACAACAACAATAATAATAATAGGATTTTGGGGGGCTATGGACAATGGACCTTGTCTGATTCTCACTGAAAGAGTAATTAAATGCATCTTTGGAAAATGTGGCTGTTTTTCTGAGTCAAAGTTAACGTAACGTTGGCTTGGCAAGCCCTCCAATAGAGTGCAGCCCCTAAGCTCCTCCTACAGAGCAATTTAGGACCCATCACTTTCCTGGGCTTATTTACCAGTAAGCTATTCTGGTTTTACACCATCTTCAAAACAGTCATGATTAAAATTCATGTCAGAGCAAAATGACCAACTATCAGGCTACAGAACTTGGATATTTTTCTTGAGTAATTAAACCCAGGAACAATAAACTATAAATGCCTGAGACTACCTTGAAACTGGTGGGAGAGAGCAATAGAAACAAAGAGAAGGAGGAGATTAATTTGATGTGTGGTGGAGCAAGTAGGATTGTCATTAAGTATTCACAGGAGCAAATTCTCTTTATTTTCTATGACCAAAAGTAATAAGTCTTCAGTTTACCTTTCTCTCTGCCCCACAAATTCTTTCATCTGATGATAAAACTCTCAATGTTACCAATTCAAGGTGTATGTTTTTTATTGCTATGTAAACAATTACCACAAATTTAGCAGCTTAAAACGCTACACCATCACATCTCACAGTCTCTTTGGGTCAGAAGTGTGGGTACAGCTTAGCCAAGTCCTCAGCCAGGCTGTAGTCAAAACTTCGGCCAGGGCTTTGTTCTCATCTGAAGGCTCAATTGGTGATGGATTTACTTCCAAGCCTACTCTGGTCTTTGGCAAGATTCCTTTTCTTCTAGTTGTTAAGTCTGAAAACACTCGCTTATTGCTGGCTGTCATTCTCTGCTCATAGAACTCACTCACAGTTTCTCGCCATGTGACCCTCTCCATAAGACTTCTTTTAATGTGGCAGCCTACTTCTTCAGTTAGCAAAGGAGAAAGAGTAAGTCTACCATCAAGACAGAGTCTTCTTAAAAAATTTTTTTAAAAAAGATTTTGTTTGTTTTTTAGAGAGAGGGGAAGGGAGGGAGAAAGAGAGGGAAACGTCAATGTGTGGTTGCCTCTCATGCGCCCCCTACTGGGGACCTGGCCCACAACCCAGGCATGTGCCTCAGCTGGGAATCAAACCAGTGAACTTTTGGTTTGCAGACTAGCACTCAACTCACTGAGCCACACCAGCCAGGGCAAGACAGAGTCTTATAGTATAAATACCATAATCACGAGAGTGACCTCCCATTGCCTTTGCCACATTCTGTGGGTTAGGAGCAAGTCAAAGGTCCCACCGACACTCAAGGGATGGACATTACACAAAGGCATGAATACCAGGAGGTGGGGACCACGTGGCCCATGGTAAAGCCTGTTTGACACACAAGGTAAGTCAGTTCTGCCAGTTTTAATTCAGTCTCTTGGCAAAATTGTCAGTCAAATTCAGATTGCTTCTATTTCTATTCTCTCAGGGGCTTTATATAAATGGTGTTATAGCTTGAATTATGACCCCCCCAAAATCATATTTTGAAGTCCTGCTATTCAATGCCTCAAAATGTGACCTGAGTTAGTGTTAGGTCTTTTACAAGGTCAATCAAGTTAAATAAGGTCATTAGGGTGGGCCCTACTCCAATAGGACTGGTGTCCTTACAAAAGGGGGACATTTGGACACAGAGATGGACATGTACACAGAGAGATCATCGTGTGAAGATGAATGTAGAGATCGGGAGGTGACACTTCTTCACACCACAGAATGTTCAAGATTGCCAACGAATCACTGGAAGGTAAAGGAGAGACATGGACCAGAGTCTCCTTCACAGCTCTCAGGAAAAACCAGCCTTGCCAATGTCTTGACCTTAGACTTCCAACATTGCAAACTGTGAGACAATACATTTCTCTTGTTCAGAGCCACTCAGTTTGTGACACTTTGTTATGGCAGTCCCAGCAAACTAATATGCATGGTATTATGAGAGGAGCATCTGGGGTCATGTGATATTTTTGGACTCCCCTGAAGTTTAGATTTATTGTCTGGTCTTGGAATATTATCCTTTCTATTGCATCTGTTGCTGATGTATGAGGTCCCACCATGTTCCTTCAACTTGCACGATCCACATATTGCCTACCCACCTGGTCCCCATGAGGTATTTATGAAGTCTCTTTCCTGCTCTTGTCCTCTCTGCTTCTTGGAGCGTGGAAACATTTGGCTGCCAGCCTCTCCCACTCAGGAGCACCCAGGAATCTCTGAGCGTGCTCGGGCCCGTTCCTTGGACATTGCTGCTCTACTGTATGTTGGCTGAGGCACTCCTCCTTAGGGAGGTGAGGTGGAAGCCGCCTGCTTTGGGATCTTTCCAAACTTATCTGTGGTTTGTGATGCGGACCCTGCAGGACTGATTCCAAAAGGAAAGAGGACCAGAGCCCTCTCTCACTTCTTCTCCGTTTCTTCTGTTTCTTAGCCCACTCCCCACCCCTAGCATAGAAAGTATTCTTACATCCTGTCTGTGATCTTACGTCTCCATGCAACCTTCCCCATCTCTTGACTTATGATATGAACTAAATCATGTGAATCCTTCGGATTTTACTTTTGATATATTGGAATTCACATCCAAGATTTTGACTCTCTTTTTTGGGACAATAAGCTTATTCCAAAGGTAGAGTTTTAATAGTGGAAGTTCCAGAGAATAAAAAGGAATTACTAAAAGGAAAGAAACTTGAGTCAGTATTTTAAAATACCATTTCAATATACGTAGTAGTTGCCAAGGACTTATTGAAAAGGTAATAATTTAGTTGGTGTTGAAAAAATAGGTAGGATTTCAACACATTTTCAAAAGTAGTGCCCAACCCTTTCACAGGCACATTCTCTCTATCCCTCTAACTTGTTTTTCTTCATAGGACTTTTTGTTGCCTACGGTTATATTACTTCTTCATTGTCTCTTTCCCCTACCAACAGGTAGGCTCCATGAAGGAAAGGACCTCATCTCTCTTCTGCGCTCTGTCCCACAGCACATAGAATAGTGCCTGCCATATAGTAAGTGCTCAATAAATGGATATTTAGTGAATGAATAAATGTGCAGTGAAAGATAAAATATGTTCTAAAGGTTAGAAACCTTATAAATAAAGACAGAGATGGAAAAGTAGTTTAGTAAGAAGTGAGATCAACATAATTTCTCTCTCTGTGTTAAACAAAACATGAACTACGTATACTTAACTTCCATGCCCCATGCTAAACAATACTAAGGACAGGCAAAATAACTTAGCTATCTGCTCTAGAAAATACTTGTTCCTGGAAGATAACACTGTGAACCAAGTGATGTAGTCACTTTAAGGCCTTCGTGTCACTGTGAATTGGTATCCAAAGCTTTTAAGTTATAAACTCTGCCCAATCCCAGCAAGCTCCCTGTCTCTCGAGACCTTTCTTAAAATCACCTAGTCCTAGCCCTACAAGCCTATGTTGCTCCTCTCTGCTCCCCTGAGGTGTTACTAAGCAAGGTGGTGTTTTGTCTTCTTGTAGTCAGTCTAATAAAGTTAATTTTGCTTGATCAAAGTTGTTTCCGATGGTCTTTCTGAGAAGTAGCACAGGATTTTGGTAAAGAGGCAATTTCAGTGTGACTGGAGTATAAGACATGTGAGTCAGGGTGGGAGATAGTGTCTGATTTCAGTGGTGAGCAGGAGATAAGACTGGAAAGATATGCTGGGGTCTGTATTAATCAGAGTCCAAGTCAAGAAAATGGAAACCTGTTTAGATATTTCAAACAGAAAAAACTTAACACAGAGAATTGGTTACCTGGGCAGAGAGGGAGAGAGGGAGGTGGGGAGAGAGAGAGAAAATGAACAATGGGGATGGTTAGTAACCCACCCCCATTTGAAGTAACTATTTGAAGAGGCAAGCGGCTGTAATTGCTAGAGCTGGGGACAAAGGATGAAGGTGGAGAAACCAGGGCCTGATATGCAGCAAAGAGGGCTCTGTGGCTTTGCTGGAGCCATGGCTGATGCTGCTACCATGGAGAAGGTAGGGATTGCCAGACGGATGCAGCTACCTCCAGATAGAGTGCTAGAAGCAGAGAGGGAAGAGGGAGAATGACTTCTCCATCTTCTTACTTCCGATGTCCTGCTAGTGACTCCTACTGTCAGAAATAATAGGAAGCCAGCTGTCAGGGATCCTGGGAAAATGCTGACCCTCAAGTTTAGAATTATAGAGCAGAACAGAGAAAAAAGTAGATGGGGCTGAAAGATGATGGGTAAATAACTAGCATAGGGCCAAACTGAGAAATGTAGGTAAGGAATTTGGATTTTTAGGAGGTTACAAGAACCTGTGATAAGCGGAATTACATGAACAAAGTCTTGGGAAAGAAGTGGGCCCATTTAGCTAACCCACCAAGCTACTACAAGGTTCCCTTTCTCTAGATACACATGTAATGAAGAGAACTTAGCTTTCTCCTGTCCGCCCCTTTAACTCCTTCATGGTCAGAGAAGAAACTAGTGACTAGGAATAAGAAATTTTATCAGTGAATATGAGGAAGATTTTTAATGGAACCCAGGACAGGAACACACAGCGGGGTAGGGTCGGGGAGGGCAGCAGGTTGTGAGAAGGGGAATTCATCATTTTTAGCATAATAATAAAATGGCTATTATTGTATAAGAAATTGGCTCAACATCCTTGATATTAGCAATATCAATTTCCCATGTTGATTAGACAGTGTCATCTTCAGAAAATAAAGGAGTATTTGTGGTCAAAATCTGTACTGGTTTTATATTTCTGGAGAAAACCAGTCTAATCTAGTACAAGTCCCATCATTTTGTATTCTTCCTATGCATCACATTTGGGATGTACCTCTTAACTCTGCCTTGGATTTTATCACCAAAGTTCTGGGATTAGACGACTCTCTCTCCCTTTGTCCCAGAAGGGCAGGCGTTATTACAGCACATCTTCTCATTGGGCCTTCTCTTGGTCTCCGCCCTTGCTTTTCTGTTTTGGTTGTGACAAAACCATGCTCTCTTCCATAAGTTGGTTATCTTAGACTTCTCTGAGAGGCCCACATTCTGCAACAGAACCTAGTCTCTGGGCCTAAGTAGGGCGTGGGCACTTCATACCTCCCCGCCCTCGTTCTTATTTCGAAGGTCCTTCAGATCGCTCCAGTGAATCCACTAGACTCAAGCTGCTTCTCTCCTGGCACCAGGTTTTCCTTCCAATCACTGAGGGGAGGGCAGGGTTTCAGATCATCTTACCACATATATCTTTATATATTGGATTGGCCAAAAAGTTCATTTGGTTTTTCCGTACAATAGCTTTAGTAGTGCTTAGTCGTCTTTAACTTCATTTGAAACAATTTTGTTAGATTGTACTGTGACAGCTGTTATATCAGTGTGCATTTAAAAAATTTTATCAAAATTGGTGAATTTTTGTGTAGCCATTTTAATATTTAAGATGGAAGAATATATGCAACATTTTTGGCATATTATGTTTTGTTATTTCAAAAAAGGTAAAAACACAATTGAAACTAAAAAAAAAAGATTTGCACAGTAGGTAGAGAAGGTGCTGTGACTGATCGAACATGTCAAAAGTGATTTGCCAAGTTTCATGCCAGGGATTTCTCACTGGACGATGCTCCACAGTCAGGTAGACCAGTTAAAGTTGATAGTGATCAAATCGAGACATACTTGAGAACAATCAATGTTATACCCTGTGGGAGATAGCAGACATACTCAAAATATCCAAATCAATAATGTTATTGGTGAAAACAAAAAATGCGTCGTTTATTTTTATGGAAAACACCCTATGGACTTTTGGGTCAATCCAATATTAGAGAGACATGGGGCCAGAGAGGCAGGCAGGCAGGCACACACAGGTGCAGTCTAAGCCAGGACCTTCTGCAACCACACAAAACCCCAGCAGGGTTGTTATAGATACGGGTTTGGTCAGAGCTGTGGCGGTGGTCTGCATGTTTAACAGAAAGGCTCTTGCAGCCCTTAGAATATTGGCCTTGAGACTCAGAATGTTCTATTATGCTGGATAGATAAAAAGATCAAGGCCCCTCCTGGGTCCCAAATTAGCACCTTCACTTGGGAGAATTTCCGGAGTTGGAGGAATTTCAGGCCAGCAGTCCCTCAGACCCTAGAAGCCACATTGAGGGAGGGGCAAAGGGAGCAGCAGTAGGAAAATTAGCGCCTGATCCCCCTGAATTTCTTGGCCCTTAGTTTGAAAGCACGCTTGGAGCTACCTGAAGGGAAAGAAAGAAAACGCTGTTATGAATCGAGGGAGCAAAATCAGCAAGAGAGAAAGTGTAGTTGAGGCTGTGGGTGCTTTCTTCATCTTCTTTTTGAGCTTGAGCTCAGGCATAGCTCCTCCCGCTGCCCCAATGTTGGCTGCTAACAGCTGAGATCTGCCTCCCTGTTCCTGAGAATTACCCATTTCCTCCAGGACTTTAATGTGCTTCTCCCTATGGTTGTGACAGCCTATGACTGCTACAGGGTACCCAAGGCTGAGCCCCTTGCCTCACGGTAGAACACTTGGTGCCATTCAGACTGCAGAGCTTCCTGTGAAATCAGGTGGAGGCCTGACTTCAGCTGAATCCACATCTTTGCTCAGTTTCTTCTCAGGCCTTTTTCACTTCCCTCACTCTGTTACAAGTTTCACCTTAGAATAGTCCCTCACTAAATCACCTACACAAGAATTTCTGCATTAGACTTTGCTCCCAGGGGCTTCAATCTTAGAAACATTTAGTCTATTATTCCATTATTCTGCGAGACAGGGAGAGAGGCTAGAAGAAACATTAATTTAAAAAGAGTCCAGCAGGATTGGCAGAATATAAGCTTCTGGGGATAGAGGCAGGTCTCCACCTCATGGTGTCCTTGGCTGGAAATGAACTCTGTTCTTGAAGATCTTCTGCTATACTTGTATGTCACCCTGTTCTGCATGGTAGTGGGAGGGGCTACTGGTCCATTGGCTCTTCTGTGGTATGAAAGTAATGCTGCTGGTGGTGTAAACCAGGATCTCCTTCTTTATGACTTGTTGTTTGAGTTAAAGGTCAACATCCATGTCAGCAGCTTTTGGGTTTTGAAGTCTCTCATTTACCCATTCTTACTTGCATTTATTCATTCAGAATTATGTATTACGTGCCCACTACAAATCAGGGACTGTGCTGAAGCCCCAGGAGAAGAAAGAATCATAGTCAAGCAGGTGGACAAGTCCAGGAGAGTGGGATGTGTTCTCCTGATGGAGGATGGAAGAAGGAACAGGTTGCCTGAGGAGTCAGAGTGGTTGCATGAGGTCTGTCTGGAAAAAGTCAAACCACTGTTAACATAATAATAACAGTTTGTGTGACAGCAATGTAACCTGGTAGCCAAGGAGAGTGGGCTGGAATGCTCATGCGTGAACAATGACGACTTCACTGTACTAGTCAATGGGGGTGGTAGACATCACTTAGTGAGCATGTGTACTGTGTGGCCATCACATTCAAAATAACTAAGCAAGTAGAGCAATGAATCTGCACCAAATTTTGCATTAAGCTTGAATATTCCTCCTTGGACACATCAGGTAATCCAGAAAGCCTTAGCCATGGGCAACTGGTGATTGACAGCATTATTACAACAACATTCCTGCTCATGCATCATAGTCTTGTGTAGAATTTTTTGGTGAAACATCAAATCACCCAGGTGACTCAGCCCCCTACAGCCTAGATTTGGTGCCCTATAACTTCTGGCTTTTCCCAAAACTAAAAGCACCTTTGAAAAGGAAGAGATTTCAGACCATCGACAAGATTCAGGAAAATAAAATGGCGCAGCTGATGGTGATTGGGAGAACTGTGTGAGGTCTCAAGGTGCCTACTTTGAAGGGTACTGAGGTGTCATTGTCCTGTGTGCAATGTTTCTTGTATCTTGTATCTTCTTCAGTAAATGTCTCTATTTTTATATTACATGGCTGGATCCTTCTGGACAGACCTCATATGAGTCTAACTTTTTCTGTTTAGGTAAGCTAGTACTGTAGCGTTTTTCCTGATTTTAAAAACAGTGACCTTTATATGGAACATCAAGGGTCCCAGGTTAGCCAAAACTGACTAGTTCCATTTTAGAAAGGAACAAAGTTGGACAATTTACAGGTCCTGATTTGAAAACATAGAACAGCGTGGTACTGGCATAAAGAGAGATATAGAGACCAACGAAGTAGAAAGAAACACAAGAATAAATCTTCACATAGAGGATTAAATGATCTTCAACAAATGTGTCAAGCTACTCAATGGAAAAAGGATAGTCTCTTCAAAAAATGGTGCCAAGAAACTGGATATTTACATGCAAAAAAATGAAGTTGCACTGTTATCTAATACCATATACAAAGATGAACTTACAATGGATTAGAGACTAAACATAAGATCCCAAACTATAAAATTCCTAAAAGAAAATGTAGGGGAAAGTTTAACAGCATTGGACTTGGCAATGATTTATTAGATATAACAATAAAAGCAAAAACAACAAATGAGACTACATAAAACTTAAAATATTTTGTGCATCAAAGGACACAACCAACGGAGTAAAAAGACAATCTTACAAATGGGAGAAAATACTTACAAATTATATATCTGATAAGGGACTAATATCCAGAATACATAAAGAGTCCCTACAACTCAACAACCATAAAAAAATCAATTAACCCTGATTTTAAAAAATGGGAAAATGTCTTGAATAGACATTTAAACAAAGATGACATTCAAATGACCAATAAACATATGAAAAGATGCTCAACATCACTAATCAGAAATTAAACTCAAAACCACAAATGGATATCACATCATACCCATTAGAATAGTTACTGTTTAAAAAAAAAGATAATAACCACTGTTTGTAAAGATGTCGAGAAATCGGGACTCTTGTGAACTGTCAGCAGGATTACAAAACAATGCAAACACTATAAAGAACAGCATGGCGGTTCCTTAAGAAAAGATGAAATAGAATTACCATACAATTCAGCCATCTTACTTCCGAAGATTATATACCACAAACAACTATATAGAGTCTAAGGTAGAAATGCTTGTGCAGGTGATTTAGTGAGGGACTATTCTAAGGTGAAACATGTAACAGAGCGAGGGGAGTAAGAAAGGCCTGGGAAGAAGCTGAAGAGATATTTGCACATCCATGTTCACAGAAGTACTATTCACAGTAGCCAAGAGGCAGAATTAATGAAATGTCCATCAGTGGGTGAATGGATAAAGAGAATACAGTATATACATACAACGGAATATTATTCAGCCTAAAAAAGGAAATCCTGTCATATGCTACAACATGGAGGAACTTGAGAACATTATGCTAAGGGAAATAAAAACAATCGCAAAAGACGAATACTGCATGGTTCCTCTTGTATGAGTTTTTCATAGTCACATTCTCAGAAACAGAAAGCAGAATGATGGGTACCAGGTAGGGAGAGGGAGGAAAGGAGGATTGTTGCTGAATGGGTATAAGGGTATTCAGATTTGCAAGATGAAAACAGTTTGGGAATCTGTTCCACAACAATGTGAATATACCTGGCCCTCCAAACTGTATACTTAAGATGGTTAAGATGGTAATTTTACGTTCTGTAATTTTTATCATCACAATAAAAACGTGCCTTTTCCCCCTTCCACACACTTGGAATGGACTATTTTTCAAGTCAGATTATAACAAGAGGTATTCTCAATAGGGGATTTCATGCCAAAAGTCTTCTCCTCCTTCTCCTCCTCAGGGGCCATCTAGTCCAGCCTACAGAAAAATCCCTTTTTATTACTGTGGGTTACATTGGGACCACGCATACATAAAGGTTACTTCTCCAGGGCTGGCATCTATCCCATTTAAAAGCTCAAACTTTCAAACACATTTATAGTAACTTTATTCAGGAAAAAGATAGGCTTACATAGAGGTTGAAACTAGAAGAGGTATTAGACCTTATCTGGCCCATTCCCATCATTTTATAGACGATGAGATTTAGGAGGATGAATGGTTGAATGAAGGTTACATAACTAGAGACAAAGCTGGTCTGGTATTTGGGATCCTCAGATAACACACAAGCCCATGAAGGAAGAGAAGAGGGTTCTAGTCCTGGGTGTGACACCTTGGTTAGGTCACATCTCTCTCTCAGTATTGGTTTTCTCATTCGTTGCCTGGGCAGCGGTGAGGCGGTGTGGGTGGATTATATGATTGCTCTCTTTTCCAGGACTAAAAATGGCTTGCACATTGTAGGTGCTCGAGTACTTGTTGAGTGGATGAAGCAGACATAGACTCTGTGGTTCTAAGACATGTATTGATTTATTTTTTCATTTAGCATAAGTACTCTCTTCACATGCTCATTCTACCCCATTGTGAGATTTCTCCTGCCTCAATACTCATTTATCTGTAAATGGTTAAACTTGGCTGCAGTTAATCATAAAATTACTATTTGATTATGTAACACCAAATGTTCCTTTTAGCAACCTGAAGCTTCAGGAAGGAGAATGTAAAAGGAGTTCGTGAGATATTGGTAAGTATAAAGAACATTGTGACCTGTCATGCATCTATCCCCAAAAATGCTTCTTCCTTTGATGTGGACTCCGGCCCACAGGGTCTGTGTGTTGTGGCTGTGATGAACAAATTCACATGGATTACTGAAGTCCTGTGGAGAAAACAGGATGGCATAGCTGCTCTCTAAATGAGAGAGGGTGGCGACCTCTGCCTGGATAGGCTTTTATTGCTTTTCTGGGTACATTACATCAAGGATGGTCCTCATTTACTATGCGCAGGTTCACTGTAGGTGATTGCCTTTTATAGATAACAAAGGAATGAGTGTTGCTAATTACTTCAAAGAGAGGGATATTACAGATCAAGGGGAAAAGTGGTTGAGTTGGTTACACTCCGTACTTGGAAGGTTTAGCATAGACTTTAGGAAGTTACTTTAGAAATATGCAGTAAACATTTGTTGCCTCAATCCAGGGTGAAGGAGTTTTAGCAAAAAGCAAGCCTCATAGCAGCCTAGGTACAATGCAGGCCTGATTCCCTATGGGAAAACTGATCCGTGGGTTTGGCTTCCTGTGTGCTGACTTACGCCTGTTGGTTTTCCGATAGGGCTGGGCTACATTCCCTATATTGCTTTTTCATCTTCCCATTTTGTATGGCAACAGGCCTCCAGAGGCAGCCCAAGATCAGCTGCTCCAAAATCCATTCTGCTTTCAGAGTTGGAAACTATGGGGCACCAGCAACGTTTTATAAGCACGAGGTCATCCTTTACCACATGGTTTCAAGTGGTTTTTGCCTTGGTAAATTAATTTGAAGGAAAACATTTTTCTGTAGGCAGTTTTCTGGACCTGTCTAAACCTACATACCTGGATAATAGGCTCTTGGCTCCAAATCAAAACCATTCCTAAAATAGTTTTTCCCCCTGAGGTTATTTCCAGTCTCTTTTATTCTTTTATTAGTAATCTCAAAATTTCAAACCAGGAAGCTAACCTAGCCCAGAGATTAAAAAATTGCTGGCCTACAAATTCCAACATTTAATTAGTTATCAATATGTGTTTGATTAGTTGCCTGTGGCTCCCCTTGCCTCAAATTAATTGTTAACATTTTAAAAGCATGAGATATTTACCCCCTCCCTGCCCCCCAAAATAAAAAAATCCAAAATCTGGATTTCAGCTGAAAACTTTTTTTAAATTGATAAGGTGGGGGTGGGGGGGGGGAGAGAGAGAGAGAAACATTGCTTTGTTGTTCCACTTATTGATGCATTCATTGGTTGTTTCTTGTAAATGTCCCGACTGAGGATAGAACAGCAGGTCAGGGCCTGGATTTCCTGCTTGTCTTGAAACTTTTGGTCTTGGAAGACAAAGAATAATCAGAAGCCACATAACAACCACCTATTTTTTGACAATTCATGCATCCCTCAGTTGCAACACTCTCCATCCTGACCATCCCTTCATTTCTGTGATCAGAAACGTCTCTGAAAGAGTAAGAGCATATTTCTGGGAGGCTATTTAGAGCACCATCACTGTGGGGTGTTCTTAAAGAGAAGTTTGCTTATAATTCAGCCATGGTGGATTTATTGCCACAGTTCTGAAATAGACATGAAGCAGATACAGACTTACTCTTTTATGCTGCAATTTGGATTGACAAGCACTATACCACCAATGCAATGGAAATTGGACCATGAAGAGCAAGGCTAGCTATACCTTTGGGGAAAGAGAATTTGATCAGCCAGTTTCTGAGATTTGCTATGAAAACAACAAACAAACAAACATCCACAAAATCTTGGCAGCCTAAAAAACTCAGCAGGGACAAGAAAATACATTCAGCAACCTCAAAGAAGATTCTTTTTTTCTAGGTAAACAATAATACTATATAACATTTATTGAGCATTTACAGTCACTGTTCTAAGTGGTTCGTGTGCATTATTATATTTAACATACACAGAAGTTAATAAGGTAGACAGCCTTTTTGTTCCTGCTTTACACATGAAGAACCTGAGGCTCAGAGGTTAAGTAATTTCCCAAAGTCCCCCACATACTGAGCTGTGGATTCGAGATTTGAAAACAGACGAGTGGGCTGCAGAGCCCACTGCCACCTTCTAGCTACTCACCTTCTGACCTGTTTTGCAGACCCGCCCACCCTGGCATCATTTCTGAAATGATGTGATGCACACGGATGAGATTAGTTCTTAGAATGAAAACAAGCAGAATGTGGATAATGTGACTGACCGATGTTCAGTTCAGGGCTCGGTGAACACTAGGTGTAACAGCCAGAACCAAGCCCTGAGGCAGCCCGCGTTAGTCTGGCAGCCCTGAGGGCGGAAATCCCGGCTCTGCACTTCCTTGCCGTGTGTCCTTGGGCAAGTCAGACTTCGTTCCTTTCTCTGAAAAATGGGCAGAATAAAATTTATCCCCAAGGCCATTTGAGGACTAAGCAAATGAGTTAACATAGGCAGGCACTTGGTAGGCAATGGGCAGTCCAACACTTGTCCTGCCCCCAAGAGTTAAAAATTGTAACTTTTTACTAACACAGATATTGGGTCGCATGTCCGTGTTTTTCTCCTGGACATACTGCCTGATTGGGCTCTGGAAGCAGTTGTCACCAAGTCCCAACCTGTTTCATGAGAATGTTTATGGAAGCTTGCTTTGGCTCCTACATATCTTCCCTGGTAGATTTCCTGGGGGTGGCATAGATGACAAATAATGTTTCTTAATCCCTTTATTTAAGGGACAACGCCTTGTCACAGCACATTGGACTTGACATGTGGGTACACGGAGAGAGATTAGAGTGATGGGACTACCTCTTAAGCTCCAACATCACTCCCTGAGGAACAGGCCCTTGTTGGATTGGGGCTTGGATTCTGTTTTGCTCCTCTGCCCTGGGAACATTCATTGACGCGCCTCCCTCAGTCTTCTGAGGCCCCAGGCTACCTGAAGATTAAACATGGGTTTTTCTTCTCAATGATGTCAACTTGCCTGTAATTGTTTTTTTCATTTTTCTGAAAGCCCAGCTCTGCAATTTTCTATGATGTTTTTTGTCTTGCAAACAAGAAGAAGCTTAAAATGAACAATACTCTAACTGTTCTTCTGTCCTAAATCCACCTTCCCCTGACTGTCATTAAATTGTAATTTTACATTTAGCGAGGACTTGGTCTGAAGCCCAGAAGCCACAGTTTTGCCTCTTCTCTGTCCACTAACCTGGTGGAGTCAGACAGGAATCTGGTCTCCTGGCTTCTGATTTAGTAGTGCTCTTTGCCCTCAGTCACTACAAACAAAAAGTGTTTTGATTAAGCTCTGCTGATAAGGCACTGATGCACTAGCATTTTGCTTCTGAAAATGAAAGAGGTTGACTTCTCCTTACCTCCCCAGGTAACCACCCCTTGTCCCAACCAAGTCACCCTCCTCTCTGAACTGGCCTTCCTGCATCCAGTCTTGCCTTTCCTACTCATCTTTTCTCCACGTAGTAGCCAGAGGGACACATGAGAACATCAGTTAGACCATGGCACTGCTCAGTTCAAAACCCTGCAATGACCCCCCGTTTTACCCAGAGTGAAGGCAAAAATTCTTGCCATTATGGACAGATTCCGCATGTTCTCCTCCCACCTCCACATACATTTTGTTCCAAACATGATGGTGTCCTTGCTGTTCCTTGAATGGCATGCTCCCAGCATACCACTGTTCCCTCTGCCTGCAACGCTCCTCCCTATTTGCCTGGCTCCCTCCTTCACTCCTGTAAGCTTTACCAGTTGTCACCTCCATGAGACCTACTCTGACCACCCAGTTTAAAGTTGCAAACCCTTTCCCAGCAATGCCCAGCTTTATTTCTCTCTGTGGCACTTACCGCCATCTGTATTAGTGTCCTCTGCCTATCATATCAAAATTGCACTGACTGGGCAGCTTAAACAACAAATGTAGGTTCTCACAGTCCTGGAGGCTAGAAGGCATAATCAAGGGTCAACAGAGTCTGTTTCTGGTGAGGTCTCTCTTCCTGGCTTGTAGACAGCTGCCTTCTCACTATGTCCTCACAAGGCTTTTCCTTAGTACTTGTATGTGAAGAGGGGGAGGAAAGAGATGGCAAGTTCTCTGCTGTCTTTTTAGATAAGAACACTAATCCTATTGGATCAGGGCTCCACCCTTGTAACCTCATTGAACTTTATTACTTCCTTAGAGGCCCACCTCCAAATATGGCTGCACTGGTGGTTAGGACTTCAACATACGAATTTGGAGGACATCACAAACATTCAGTCCATAATAACATCTGACATTGTGTATTAATTTTGTTTTTGTTTATTGTCTGTCTTCTCCTACCAGAATGAGGGCACGGATTTTTGTCTGTTCCATTTATTGCCTACAAGAGTGCCTGGTACATGGTAGGCACTCAATAAATAATCGTTAAATGAATGAATGAAATATCTAGCTCATATGTGGTACGCAGCCTCTAAAATGGCTCCCAGTGGTTCCTGGCTCTAGGTGTTTGCACTCCTGTGTTATTTCCTCCCCTTGAGTATGGGGTATGCCTAGGGACTTCCTTCTAGTGCATAGGATACAGAAAAAATGATGGAATGCTACTTTTAATTTGGGGTTACGAAAGGACTGTGGCTTCTGTGTTGCTGGCCCTCCCTTGCTCTCTTTCTTGCTGACTCTGATGGAGGTGAGCTGCCATGTTGTAAGCTGCCCCATGGAGAGGCCCACATGGCCAGGAACTGAGGGTGGCTTCTAAAACACTCAAGCCTGCTGACGACCACAGAGTGAGCTTGGAAGAGAATCTTCCCTCAACAAACGTTCGGTTGAGACCACAGTTCTCAGTGATACCTTGAAGGAGAGGAACCCAGTGAAGTTGGGCCCAGATTCCTGACCCACAGAAACTATGAAATAATGTTTCTTATTTTAAACTACAAAGTTAAGCGGTAAAATTTTTTAGGTACATGCATAATTAATGCACCTAACAACATAGAAATGATGACCATGGAATGGAAACAATGGACCTATTTCTTCAGAAACAGGAATCTGAACCCCGAATCTGGAACTCACCATTTGAAACTGGGGCTGTCCTCATAACTTGGGCCATTCAATTGCTATCGGCCTAGACTATTTTGTTACTTTATTTACTCAAGGGTCTAGAGCAGAAGTCAGTAAACTGTGGCCCAGAGGCCAGCTCTCTCTTTTGTAGATTAAGTTTTATTGGAACACAGACACACCCATTTATTTAACATATCATTTCTGACTACTTTTGAAGAATTGAGTAGTGGTGATCAAGACTATCTCATCAGCAAGCCTTAAGTTTTTATTATCTAGCCCTATAAAAAGGTTTTGACTCAAAAGGCAAAGACTAATAGAGTTTTTGATATTCTATCTTTAGTGCTTTCTGAGGAGTCCACCCTTTGCTCTCTCCACAGAAATCTTTAGAAGCCTAGTAAGAGGGTCTGATAACTCCCAACTACTCATGGAAGCAGGATTTCTGAGTGGTTTAGAGCAGTGGACTTTAAACATTTTTACCATGATCCATAGTCAGAAATCAATTTTAGATCAAAGCCAAAAATATTATATGTACATGTAATTAAAACAAATATATTACAAATCAATATTAACACTTCATGTAGAATGTCCTCTGTTGTTTTTTATTTTATTTCATGTTACTGTAAAGTGCTGTTTTTCCCACTAAATTGATCTCCCCAATGGGACTGCTGAATGGTTGTGACCTCGTGGGTGAGCCTCTTGCCTTGGGGTCTGGCTGTGCCGGCAGGTTGACCTGCCTTCACTCTCAGCCCTGACTCTACCAGCTGTGGGATCTCGGGCTGGGGCCCCGACTTCTCACTCTTCTCACTTGCTGATGGGGGGGTTACAGGTGCAGGGGTTTGCTGTGAGGATGAATGTGAGAAAGTCTATGTAAAGTGCTATTGGGTTAGCCAAAAAGTCCATTATGTTTTTTCCATAAAATAAAAGACACATTTTTCATTTTCACCAATAACTTTAATGATTTGGATAGTTTGAGTATGTTGGCTATCTCCTGCTATTGGCTTCTAGTGAGTGGAGGCCAGGGGTGCTGCTAAACATCTTCCAGTGCATAAGGGAGCCCCATGGCAAAGAATTACCTGGCTAAAAAGTCAATAGCACCAAGAAACTTTATAAACGACTTTTGACACATTTGATCAGTCACAACACCTTCGCCATATACTGCACAAAACTTTTCTTGCATTTCAGTTCTGTTTTTACCTTTCTTGAAATAATAAAGCATACTGCACCACAAATGTTGCATATTTTCTTTCATCTTCAATATTAAAATGGCTGCACAAAAATTCACCAGTTTTTACTTTTTTAAATAAATTTTTTAAAGATTTAAAAAACTTTTTAATTTATTTTTAGAGAGAGGGGAAGGGAGGGAGAAAGAGAGGGAGAGAAACAGCAATGTATGGTTGCCTCTTACATGGCCCTCATGGGGACCTGGCCCACAACCCAGGCATGTGCCCTGACTGGGAATCGAACCAGGACCCTTTGGTTCCCAGCCCGTGCTCAATCCACTGAGCCACACCAACCAGGGCCAATTTCGATTTTCCTTTAGTGCACACTGATATGACAGCTGTCACAATGCAATCTTACAAAATTGTTTCAAATGAAGGTAAAGACAATTAAGCACTACTAGAGCCACTGTACAAAAAAAAATAAATGAACTTTTTGGCCAACCCAATATATACTCAGCACATGGCAATACTTTCATGAAAATAACAACAAAAAAATACAGGTACCCTTGTCCCAGTTGCATATTAAATTACTGTCTGGTCCTTCCAACTTGGATGAGCAAAAGAGACATCCCTCAAAGGGACTTCTAATGGAGGAGGAACAGAATCTATGGAATCATTGTTCACTTTCAGAGATTCAGGTAGGAGTATGTGAACACACCAAAAGGCTGTGTATCAACTGGCACGGATGCCCGCAGGCCTGTAAACAGCCACTCTTTGCCTAATGGGTTTGAGGAACTTCCCTTTCTTTTACTTAATCTCACAGTCATTACATTTGTTTGCCATGAATGTTTAACTCAAAAAGTGACATGCATTTAGGCATCTACTACTAGAAGCAGTATTTCCCCTCACCCACTCTTTTTTGGGAAGGAAGCTGGAGTCTTCCCCATTTTTCTCCCAATGTCTTCTGATTCTCTCTCAGTGCCTCAGACTGTGGCTTGTTTACGTTGTAGGTTCATTGCTGTTTAGAAAGGATTAGTGGCATTTTTTAGGAGGCACTATTTAAGCTTGGATAAAAAGAAATTATGTTCAACATTTGAATTTATCCCGTCCCCTCCTTCCTTTAAAAGCACCCAAGACCTTGGTTTCAAGTCCCCAGGGGCTCTTGAAAGAGCTTCATTGCATGGCAATTTTTACTCTGAATTACAAGGCCCCAAACCCCAACCAGAGTCAATGGTAGTTGCAGAAATTTGATCAGCTGTAGCTCCTGCGCTGCCAAACCCACTTCTTACCCTCCCCTCTTCACAGCAAACCCTCTAGGACTTCCGAAGTCTACGGAACAAGTGCCGGGGATCCCTGCCCACTTAGAAATAACAGCCAGCAAAACCCCTCACCTTGGTGACTTCTTATCCAATTCCCCAGGTCCAACCAAAGTCCCATCCCAATAAATCACTTCATTATCACCAACTCCAATCTAGAGAGTGGAAAGGCTTTTCAGATAGTGAATCATTTCTGAGGAACCTCCAAACCCCGGTTGTGGGAACTCATTGGAAGGGAGTGGCGTGTCCCTGATTTGGACTGCTGCTTGTATTGCACACCTTCCATCTTTCTCTACTAGCTGATGGGACAGTTTCAAACATTCCACAAATACGAGGCTTACGAAGGCATCTTTATTTTCTTCCTCTTTATCCTCTGCCCTCTCCCTGGAATAGGAGGAGGAACAGTAATATTCTGCCGTCTGTCCCTAGCTGCCCCCTTGGGTTTCCTGATGCCATAAGGACCTGTCTTCCCAGGTCCACCCTACATAGATTCTTATGGGCCCTTGACTGGGTTCTGGGGCATCAATTAATTCAAGGTTTAGGAGAGAATGGATTTTCATGTGATATGAAATAGGGCTTCTCTGTCAGCCACTGAGTGACTTTGAGCCTGTCACTTAACCTTTATGGGTCTCAGTGTTCCCACAATGCAAGATGACTAGATTAGATTAGGTAGGACCTCACTGGCAACTCCAATTACTTGGTAATGGCTACTTGGGGCACTGTGTGGGCAATATCTTTTGGGTCATATTTAGGCTCAACGATTGATTAGTAATGTGTGCAACAGATGGGATTGGGATGAGGGAATTTCATCACTCATCCTATATTTGCTCTCCCTGTTAAACACTCTACTAACTATTCCCAATTCTAAGTTTCTTTGATTTTATAGTCTTATATGACTTCTTTTTAGATCCATCTCAATTTAATCTGACTGTTTGAAGTATTTGCCTTTGTGCCAATGGAAATGAAGAAAAAGAACAGACAAAAATTGATCTTTCAATTAGACAGTGCCTTTTGACTAATGAAAACTCAGAAATCTGGTCTGCTGCTTCTCTTTAAACTAAAGCATGTTAAGTTGCAAAAACTGAAGAAGATGAATTCTTTTGTGAAAGCATAGCCCTTGTTTTTTGTTTGTTTGTTTTTGTCCTAACATGAAGATAATACTTATCTTCTTTTCAGCTTACTAGGCCATTATGTAAAAAATTCTGACTTAACAAATAACCTTCATATATTATTTAATAAAAACAAATTTAAAAACATTTATAGATTCTCATTCTGAAATGAGAACAATTGAAAGACTAAAATTAAAGTAAATATATATATATATTTCTATATATAAAAAAATTAAAATAGTAGTAAGATGGGCCGTGAAAACTTTTCAGCTTCAATGACATGTGTGCCTAAAGAGAGTGGTCCAGAGGTCTGAACGCCTAAATAGAAATAAAATGAGCACCCACCTACAGAAAATGGTAGGAAAAGGGGTGACTATTCAGTTTAACTGACAGTTAATGTACATGTCTTGCATGAATTACTAATTTTTAAAAATTTAGAATATAAATAGTATCATTTATATAAAAACCTATTCAAAATGCAATTTAATCTTTCTTCAATTATTTGAAGACACACTGAAAATTCGCAGTGCCTCTGGGCCATAGAGTCAAACACCACTGATCCTTCCCTGCTAACAGAAAGTGGAGGTGGTTGGGCTGATCCTTTCCTGACTCCATATATTGATACACATCGGAGCAGTGAGAGACACTTTGTTAATCGTTTTTCAAAAAAGGTAGCAGGCAGGACATAGAGGAAACGTTACTAGTTTGAAGTGTTTTAGATTCCTCAAGACAAGGCTATTGTCTCCTTCATTAGTAGAATGCCTATATTATCAATTCAATTTTTCAGGGGCTGTACTTCACAAAAATCCCTCTTCTATAGAAATACACTTCTATTATAAAGATTTAGAAGTGTATCACATACAATGAGTATACATTACACTGTCCTCACATGAACAAGATGTTTCCCCATTTCCCCTCACTAAAAGATGACCCACTGAGGGAAGCATGAACGTTCTCCAGCTGTATAAGACAGACTGAGCCTGGAGCAGAGTCAGCTCTACAGAGCCTGGAAGATGGGAATTTTCCCTGGTAGGATCTTGCCCATCGTATAATTCATTGGCTGCATTGCCATCTTGAGTGCAGACCTTTCTCTGAGCCCTAAAACTTCATATCCACTTCATAGTGATTTCACATAATTTACTCACTACGAGCCCGGCACGTGCCAGAAATTAGAGGTGCTGAGCTACATAAGATAATGGCTAAGATGGACATATAATTAGACAATTAAAAAACTGGCTGGTATGAGAGAAGTAAATGCAGTATGGTAGAAAGCACAGAGGAGGGGCACCCTAACTGCGTAGACTCCAATTACTGCAGATCTGTCTCAAATTGAACTCATTAACTGTCCCCACCCAAACTCGTACTGCAAGAAACTAAAAGCAGATGACACGCAAACTATGGGTACCCAAGTGCCTTCAGGGCAACCCTGCAGATGCCTCAGAAGGCCGTGTGAAGCCATAGAGTGAAGTTCAGAAAATCTATAATTTTAGTTCTTATTCTGCCTCTAATTGTATAAGCTTAGGCAAGATAATTCTGCAAAATTACTTGCAAAGTTTCTTATGCAAAATGAGCACTTGAAAGGGAAATGGATTGGGGTATGCATCCCACGAAATAAAAGAAGGGGCTCTGAGGCAGACACTGGCAATGCTTAAGCACTGTGCAGAGAGGGGACCTTCACCAAAGGACATTTGACAGACACTTCCTAGCCCTCGTGATACATCAGCATGCACTAACTACCCCCGTGGTTTGCAACCTAGGTTGTCTTATTAAAATCACCTGGGCAGCTTTTGAAGCTATACTCAAGCCCAGGGTGAAACCAGAACGGTTCAACCAAACTCTTTGGGGCTTGAGAACCACTGCTCTCGCCTCTTATCATTCCAACATGGAATGCCTGAATTCTGACGTCATGTTCCACCAGCAATCTCCTTTGATTGATATTTGGCTTCTACATAAAGATTTAACTGGGAGTAAAATGTGCTGGTCAAAATGAGTTTAAATATTTTTGTTCCTGTGACATTTAGAAATCTCACTGAGAATTCATGAATTGGCCTTCTCTTTTCCCTAAATCCATACTGTGAATGGAATTAAAGTGAGTCAGCTCCTGAGAGCTGGTTCTGCTGTCAGCGTGGGGACACATTACACGTCTAAGCTGGCAGAGCCGGAGCCAAAGGCTAGCTCTGGGAGAGCCCGAGAGGCTGATGCATGCCTCAGGAGATGGGCTGCTACCTGTTCCCATGAGAACAGTGTATGTGCCCATGAATTGCTTTGTGTGTGGGCAGAGCTCATGAAAGTGCAATGCCCTACCCTACCTTCAGGCATGACTACGGACTTTATTCTTCTTGCTGCTTGTATAAATCTTTTATGTTTTTTTTTTTTTTTTAAGTCGGGGAAGAAGTGGAGGAAGGGAGGGGCCCAGCTGAGCTTTCAGCAGCTCTGACCTATAAAGGCCAGGAGGAGAAGGATGAGCCTGCAAAGGGAGAGAGAATGAGTAGCCAGAGGGGCGGCAGGAAACAGGAGACAGTTGTTCCTCAGAGGCAGGAAAGATTTCAGAAGCAGGAGAGAGCATACGTAAACTCTAGAGATCAGCAGTATACACATCATGCAGTGGCTTCTGAAAAAGGTAGGAAAGGGCTGCAGCACTGAAGAACGAGGGCCAGCCAGTGGTCATATGACATTTATACTAGGATTAGGACAACAGACAATGGGTTTTTGCTGGGCCTGTTCTTCCAGATGATCACTGTTGTCCTCTCAAGTTTGCACTCCATGTGGTCAATAGGCACCGCACTGGGACATCAGGGCAGTAAACAGCCCCTGTGCACTGGCCCTGTACGTGGTGCTTCCTGACGTACATGTTTCTGGCTGCTGCTGCCATAGGAACCTTTCACCACGTTTACCTTTGCTCCCCGGGGGTGCTGTGTGACACCGAATTTCTGACTAGAGCCTCAGCTTTGACCTCACACATTGTATGCATCTGCTTGCAAATAAGCAGATGCTCAAGGGCCCTGGGTCAAGACGTATGAGCCCAAGTCTAAAATAAATCCCAGAGTGGACACATGGGATATCTTTTAAAAAGGAGAAAATGGTTTAGAGCCACTTTTCCGAAAGCAGATGCTTTCCGTAGCCCATGCAACACAGCTAACAAATGTGACAGTTAATTTGTTCCAGCAGTATTCCCATATCTAAACATTAGTATACTAGTTTGCACAAAATTGAGCCTTCATCCTACTACATATTAATTTTAAAAATTTTATTATTCCTTCATTATGATGACTTAAATTCCTCAGCACAGACCATTTGCTGCAAACCAGCATAGGGTTTGCTTTAACACTGCCTTTCTGTGTTTCTCAGTGAAGCCTGAGCAGATCGACTTGCAAAGTTCCCTGTTTCTGACATATTTGCCACAAAAGCCACAAAACAAATCTATGAATGCTCTATATGATAGTCAGGCTGCAAAACAGTCCCCAGTGATCCTCCCTCCCTGGCATTCCTGCCCTTTTCATGACCTGTGCAATCAACAAGAGATTGTGGGAGGGGCTGGGTCATAAAGACCCTGAGGACTCCCCTTGGTCTCTCCTCCAATCCTCTTCTTTGGTGAGAACACTTCAGCAGCCCCGCTGAGCAACCAGCACCCCCTGGCCAGTCACATGGGCTCACCTCCCTGGAAGTGGATGGAAGCCTTCAGGCGACTTGCATCCTGGCTGATATCTTCACTGCAGCGACTTGAGAAACTGAGCCAGATGCGTTTCACTACCCCATTCCCGCATTCCTAACACGCAGGCATCATAAAATAAATGTTCACTGATGCTTTTTTTTAAAGAAGGAATTGTACTATTTAATTTATAAGGTTCTTCCCCAGCAATCATCCTCTATGATTGGTTTTAGTTTCTGAAGAGGATTCACAACCACTCCTGTAGTCTGCCTTATAGTCCAGAGTTTCCCTCTGCCTTATTCTTACCCTGGCCACTCACTATCCCACCCAGTCAAAACAGAACTCATTAAACACAGTTGTATTTTTTAACGGTATACTTTACATAATTCTCAGGGAAGATATATCTGGGAAATTATGTCCCAAGATAAAATTTAAATTTCTCGTTATTCTCAGAATTTGTCTTAGTTCAAGTAGCCATAGCCAGAGCAGGTTTTTCCTTCCAGATTATGAAGTTATCTTGTTTTTTAAATTGTGATAAAATATATATATCATAAAAAATCAGCATTTAAACCACTTCTAATGTTTTATTCAGCAGTATTATGTACATTCACAGTGTCGTACGACCATCACCATTGCCCATCTTCAGACTCTGCCATCTTCCTAAACGGAAGCTCTGTGCCCACCCAACAGTCGCTGCCCGTCTTGTCTTCCCCGCAGACCCCGGCAGCACCATTCTACTCCCGTCTCTGTGAACTTGACTGCTCTAGGCACCTCATATAAATGGAACTATTCAGTAGTTTTTTTTTTTAATGTAAGTGTATTTTTTTAAAGATTTTATTTTTATTTATTTTTAGAGAGAAGGGAAGGGAGGGAGAAAGAGAGGGAGAGAAACAGCAATGTATGGTTGCCTCTCACATGGCCCTCACGGGGACCTGGCCCGCAACCCAGGCGTGTGCCCTGACTGGGAATCGAACCGGGACCGCTTGGTTCCCAGCCCGCGCTCAATCCACTGAGCTACACCAGCCAGGGCCCATTCAGTAGTTTTTCTTTTGTAACTGGGTTAATTCCCTTAGCATAATGTCTTTAAGGCTCATCCATGGGGTAGCATGTACCAGAGTTTCCTTCCTTTTTAGAGCTGAATAACATTCCATGTTGTGCATACATACACACATATCCACAGCACAATGGTTTAACATTTATATGTCACGATTTATTTATCATTTATCCACCTATGGACATTTGGCTTGTTTTTACTCAGTTTGGTTATAGTGAATAATACTGTTATAAACATTGGTGTCTAAATATCGATTCAAGTCTTAGCTTTTAAGTCTTTTGGAAATATATGCCCAAAAGTAGAATTGATGGATATTATATGTTTAATTTTTTTTATTTTTTTTAAGATTTTATTTATTTATTTTAGAGAGAGGGGAAGGGAGGGAGAAAGAGAGGGAGAGAAACAGCAATGTATGGTTGCCTCGCACATGGCCCTCACTGGGGACCCGGCCCGCAACCCAGGCATGTGCCCTGACGGGGAATCGAACCGGGACCCTCTGGTTCCCAGCCCGCGCTCAATCCACTGAGCTACACCAGCCAGGGCTATATGTTTAATTTTTTAGGAACTACTTTCCACAATGGCTGCACCACTTTATATTTCCACCAGCTACACACAAGGGTTCCAGTTTCTCCACGTGCTCACCAACACATTATTTTCTGTGTTTTGTTAATAGCCATTCTAATGGGTATAAAGCACTACCTCACTGAGATTTAAATTTGAATTTTCCCAATGATTATTGATATTAAACATCTTTTAATATGCTTATTAGCCATTTTTATATCTCCTTTGGAGAAATATTTTTCCAAGTCTTTTCCTCATTTTTGTTGTTGTTGAGTTGTAGGTAGTCTTTATATATCCTGGATATTAATCTCTTATCAGATATACTATTTGCAAATATGTTCTCCTATTCTTGTCTTTTCGTTCCGTGAATAGCAACCTTTGATCCACAATAATTCTTAATTTTGATGAAGTCCAATTTATATATTTTTTGTTGTTGCCTGTGCTTTTGGTGTCATGTTCAGGAAGTCATTGTTAAGTCCAATGTCATGAAGGTTTTCCCCTTTTTTATTCTTAGAATTTTATAGTTTTAACTCTTATATTTAGGTCTTGAATCCATCTTGAGCTAATTTTTATATATAGCATAAGGTACGTGTCCAACTTCGTTCTTTTGCATGTGGATACCTAGTTTTCCCAGCACCACTTCTTGAAAAGACTGACCTTTCCCCATTGAATGATCTTCTTGGCTCCCTTGTTGAAAATCATTTGATTATATATGCAAGAATGATTTTTCTGGGGTCTCTATTTTATTTCATTGATCTATGTCTGTTTTTATGCTAGTAACACACTATTTAGATTATTGTAGCTTTGTAGTAAGTTTTGAAATCAGAAAGTATGAAACCTTCAGTATTCTTCCTTTTTAAGATTGTTTTGGCTATTTGGAGCTACTTGAAACTTCCTATGAATTTTAGGATGGATTTTTCAATTTCTGCAAAAAATGTCATCAGGATTTTGATAGGGATTGAACTGAATTTGTGGATTGTTTTGGGTAATATGAACACTTTAGAAATTTAAGTCTTCTGGTTCATGAACAGATGTTTTTCATTTATTGGTGCCATCTTTATTTCTTTCTAAAATATTCTGTAGTTTTTGGTGTACAAGTATTTCTCCTTCTTGCTTAAGTTTATTCCTAAATATATTTTTTTCTTAAAATATCTGCTTGGGTGAGGCCAAGAGACTAGTCCCAGAATAGGGATGGAGGAGAGTGGCTACCATGACCCAAAGCAGGGAAGCCAGGAGGAGACGCACTATGCGCAGCTTGGAGGTAGATGTTCTTACATTGAATGAGAACTGCTCGTTCCCAGAGAAGCCACTGGCTCGAGACCAGAATTCTTTTGGCAAATGTGTTCATATGTGGTGCCCCTGGTGATAGAGAACGAGACAGATACTTGATCTAAGTCAGGTTTCTAGATGGCTCTGCAGTGTGAGCTTTTATTTGATAGTCTTCACAACTGGTGTCCACAACTGTTAGGTGAGGCCTATCCTGAAACCAGCCTTTACTCCCACGAGAGAGGAGGAACACCGCACAAGGTTTTCATGTCTGGATATCTTAGTGGGGGTTTTTCCTACTAAGATGCCAAGCCTTTCAGGGATGCCTGATTAGTTTCGCAGAAGGAAGAATCCAGTGTTACCACCTTTGCATGTCTTGTGTTTAACCTACCCCCGCGCTGCACCAGCTTTCCTGCCACATGCCATGAATCACAAAGTGAGTTACGAGTCCCCAGCTGGAAATCGGAGTGTGTAACCGAGTCATGGTCCATTTCCAGCCTGCAGGCCCGGTCTCTAAGGAGGCAACTGAAAATGTCCTTATGGATTTCAATATAATATAGTGTTGACTTTTTTCCCTCTTAGAGCTGACGGCAACTAAAGATTACATTGAAACCTCAAAGGAAGAAAGCAGAAAGAACCAGGAAGACAGTTCCCCGGCAGGCTTCAGACAGGAATTGGAACTTCTGATTTATTTTCCTAGTGAAGGTGATGGCGTGGGAGGAGGGCAGAGAGAAATCATTACATTCAGATTCAAAGGAGACCTTGGAAATAACGCCGCACTGCACGTAGGCAGCTCGAAGCCTAGCTTATACCTACCACCCTGTTTGTGGGCAGCTCTGCTACCCATATTGTAAATCACAGCAATAAAATATCAATAAACCCTGGAGTGCCCACTCACCTAGCGGAAGGTGTCAGTTTAGTGTGGTCTTAGCATAAAAGAAAACTGAAAAACGATTCACTCACATGACTCCTTTCCTGTCCCTGCTAATGAAAAATGATTTTATTACAACCCTGACTGTATTTTAAGGAGTGAGTAATGATGGATGGACTGATTCACCCCCAGACACTGGAGTCTGTAACGTGGCACCTACTTTTACAAAATGACAGCTACTCATGCCTGTTTATGTGTCCTTCCGTGACAGGTGCCAAGTTTTCTTGGGTTTTGGACTCTTTTTTTTTTTTATTCATGTTTATATGGCAGAGCCTTGTATATAGTAAGCACTAAATAAACATATTTATTCAACAGGGCATTTTTTTGAGGCCCACTACATATCAATGCTAATACAGAGATGAACAGACTAAACCTTTATCCTAGAGAAGCTCTGAATTATAAACCAACAACAAAAATACAGTTTCAGTCATAAACGCTAAGAAAGAGAGCTGCTGTGGATGAATGCAAGTAGAATGCAAGGTGGCTAGTGCAGTTTAGTTTATAATTCTTTGTGTTTGAAGGTCGGGGTGCTGGGTAAAGCTCTGCTCTGTCTCCCCCTAGCTAAACCAAGTTAAAAGCCACACTGTGTCCTCCTCACTCTCCCTAAAATAATTCCCAGAGAAAAGGCCAAAAGAACAGCTCAGCTTTATAGTCTATGGGGAAGCGTCCCAGGCTGTGGGAGACACCCGAGGAAGTCTTGTCCAGAGCCCTCAGATCCTCCCACGCTTCCTGGAGGGCTGCTAACTGATCCCTGGCTCCAGAGCCTTGCTTTGAAAAGCTTTGCTCTCAGCTCTTCTGCTGGCTTGAAAGGTAGAGATGTCTCCTGCTAAAAACAGAAGTAGGAGGAAGAGGTTCAAAAGCAGGAAGCAGAAAGGGTCTGAAGGAGATGTCACTCCTAATGGAGCTGAAGGAGAGAAGGAAGGAGGGAAGGAAGGGAGGAAGAGAGGAAGAAAGGAAACTTCCATTTGTTTACTGTGTCCTTTTTCTGCTAGGAATTTCCACTTGCTGCTACTTCATTTAACCACCTCAGCAACATGGGCGTTATCTACTATTATTTGCTATTTGATATAACCAATAGTTCATTCATTCAGTAAATATTTATCCTCTGCTCTGTGAGGCCATAATGAGACACAATAGTAAGAAGCTAGGAAAATTCTTTGGCAAGTGGAATAGAGAAACTGAGACAGATTAGCTGACACAGTGGCCAAGCAATTTACAGCCGGGAGCAGAGGGTCACCAGGGCAGAAGCCTTGAGTGCCTGGCAGGGAAAACGGGGACCTGGCCCCCAGGGTAACCTTTCCTCTCTGGAGATAACATCTAGGCCTCATTTGTATTTCAGCTCCAGGCCCAGAGAAGCAGCAAAACCAGGTGGGCAATGCCAGGACCAACTGCAATGACTAAAGACCCCCTGTCCTGTCACTGACCAGTCAACGGAGACCATGACACTGAAAGGACACACCTGGAGAACTGATGAATATTCTGCTGAAACCCTCCCCTGAGACCTCCCCTAAGATTCCCACCTGCAAGAGAGAGAGAAAAGCCTCAAGACAAAGAACCCAGCCTGTGCTCTCTCCCTCTGGGAAGCAGCTGGTGCCACTTCCTCTCCCTCCCATGCCTCCACCACCCCACCAAATCCCTCCCACTTCCTTCCCCACCAGCACACATCTCCTCAACTAATGGACAGAGGGCAGCTTTTCCTAGGCTGATCCCCTGAACCTGTCCCCAACGCCCTCTTTTCTCTGACTTCCCAGTGAGCTAAGTCTGCCTAGGCTGTCCTATTGCTTCCTCTGTGCTGAACCCTTCCTTGTTTTACTGTCCCCAGATTTAATAAATGTATCCTTGTGGTCACCTGAACTTGTGTTGTGAAATCTTTCCTACAGGAAGTCCACACACTATAGCAGGCCCTAGGCAGGCCCACTCAGGGCCAGGCCCCTGTCCAGTAAAGTAATACATTGTCAAGATCCTGATGGAGAAATGGAAGCCCAGGAGGTAGGCATTTTTCTCAACATTACTGCTTCCCAGCTGGTTGACCATGTCCAGTGAGGCTTGGACTCTCACATTGGTTCATTGGCAGAGGTGCTGGACCCCATCCTCCTCCCATTCCTGCTAAGGGACCACCAGGGTGGGTAAGTGTCAGTCAGTACAATGACTGGAAATGCATTCACTCACATCTCCTGGGCAGCTTTCTAGGGGGAGGCGCAGGCTCCCTGGAGTGAAGAATTTCTCTCCCACATGTGAAATTGCTCTGATTGCGGCCACCAGGCAGATTTACAACCTACTGAGGCCTGGCCCTTGATATCCATGGAGAGGCATGTGAAAAGGAATGGAAGTCCAGCAGATTCGTTGAGATTTTATGATTTGATTTTCATTTCAAAGCTCTGCTAGGGGTTGCCTGGGGGAGGGCGGCAGCATGGGGAAGCGAGAGCCCCCGTCAGTGCCTGGGGGACCAGAGAGAGCTGGGAGGGGCTATGTTAGGGCTTTCTTTTAGGAACTGAATTGAAGAGACAAAACAAAAAATAAACTCAATGGATCTTTCCAGAACCTTGGACTCTATTAGATATTAGCTATGAATAGGCATGGGGATAGAGAGGGTGATTACAAAGGCATTTAGAAGTTTACAGTTGTAGGTGAATATGGTGGTGGTTAAGAGTCTGGGCTCAAACATGAGACAGGTCTGGCTATGAGTCTCAGTTCCCATGTCTACTAGGAAGGTTTGGGGGAATCATTCAGTTTTCTGAACCTCTTTCTTATGGCTGTCAGACTAATAATGCCTACCACAGAGGACGCTGTATACATTCAGCATAAAGGCCTCATGAGTGGTCTCCCTTTGCCCCTATTCTCTAAAACTTACATATTATATTAGTATATGTAAGTTTTACTCCCCCCCAAACCCACTCAGAGCTCTCTAACATCTCCCATTATATAATACTTGGGATTAAAGAGTATTTAAGAAGTCTAACAAGCCCCTGACTCTTCCTGCTAATAGAGACCATGCCCATTCTCAATAGTCTTCCTACCACACCCTGCTCTTCATTATACAGATGGTTGTTTGCTGTCCTAGTCATTGTTTTCCCTTCCCTACAGAAGTACAATCTCTAGAAGGGGCTGTAGTTCTACCCCATATTTTGCCATGTATAATGCATATCCACAGTTTTGGCCCAAATGTTCAGGAAAAAAATCTTTCATTTTAATTTTTTAGTTTATTTATGTATTTATATTTAAATACTTGTTTTTGTACTATAAAGAAATTTTAGCATTTATTTTTGAACCTATTATTAAGTACAAGACATTTTGTATAACAAATAATTACAAAGCACAAGAACAGATACAAAGTCATTCAGGCGCTACCCACGTATAATGTGCCTCCTTATTTTCCCCTCAAACGTTTGGGCAAAAAAGTGTGCATTATATACGGCAAAATATGGTAATTCTGTTCTTTAATCCACTGTATACTTACGCAATACCTGGAACTCAGGTGCTCAGTAAATACTTTTGAATGAATTAATGAATAAATGATGGGTGAAAGAAACATGTCTGGTATACTGTAATCAGTTAATAAATGGCAGTCTTCTTATTCCTATCCTTAGTAGTAACAAGTTTTTATAACTGTTGGGGAGGTAGACGCCCCTACGCATAAAACCACTGGAATGATGAGTAGCTTCACAGCTTAAAAAGTGCTTTTGCAAGGGGCATCCCGATGTCATAGGCACACCAGTCTTAAACGGTAGGCAGGCTGCGTGTTATACCTCCTTCTTACCCAAAGAAAATTGAACTAGAGTGAAGGAAACAGCTCAGGTTCTAAGTCCCATAGCTAACTAAATAAGATCAAGTGCAGTGCAGTGGGAAAGGGGAGAGAGCTCCAAGGCTGAAGAGCAGAGACTTCTACAGCACAATGTCAGACAAAGCAGCAACCTGCCTTCCTTCCGAATCTTGGGGAAAAAGAGTGGTGTGGAGTTCAAGATGACAAGGGATACTTAGGACGTAAGGAAGTATTCCTTTAAACACCTTCTTCCCCACCTCTATAAAAATGTAAAAACATACCCCCAAAATCAGAAAAACTAAATCAGAAACTGCCAAATGTTGCCACACGTTGTTCAGACCTCGGAGACTCTGCCCAGAAAAGGCCCGGAGGGAGGTGCAGCCATGTTGTTAACAGAGTCAGCAAGTCCGCAGAAGTGGGTGACAGAGACTTCCTGAGATGAGATTAAGGTTGTGAAGCGAAGCCCCCAGCCCTGCACCCTCTCTCCACCAACTCTGACCCTTTAGAGTCCCTCCCACCCTTTGAAAGGAGCATCGTTGGTGGTTGTACAGTTTCCTGTGGCTGCTATAAAAATTACAACAAACTTGGTTAACTTACAGCAACACACATTTGTTTTCTCATTCTTCGGAGGGCAGAACTCAAAAATCAGTTTACTAGACTGAAATGAAGGAGTTGGCAGGGCCACACTCCCTCTGGAAGCTCCAGAGGAAAATCCGTTTCTTGCCTTTTCCAGGTTCTGGTGGCTGACAACATGCCTTGGCTTGTGGCCACATCACTCCCATCTCTGTCTCCATGATCAGCTTCTCCTCTTCTGTAGTGAGATCTCCCTTTGCCTATCTCTGATAAAGACACTTAACTATATTAAGCCCATCTGGTTAATCTGGATAATATCCACATTTCAAGATCCTTAACTTAATCATATCTGCAAAGTCTCTTTTGTCATATAAAGAAACACTCATAGGTTTCAGAAATTAGGGCTTTTGCCCATTATTCAGCCTACTACAATGATTAAAAATCTGGCATCAGGTGATATGAGTGAAATCCTGACTTTGCTCTTATCAACTGTACAACCAGGGGCAAGTCATGTTCTATTCTGTGACTCAGTTTCTTCATCTATGCAATAGAAGTATGGGTGATAATAGTTGCTGGGGGGGGTTAAAAATTAATGCATATAAAGCATTTGGTATATCATAATACTTAAATGTTAACTATTATTACTTGAACTGGTTATGTTTTTTTTTCTTTGTTTTCTTATTTTTCTTTCCATCATTAACAGAAGTCAACAAACCTTAACACACAGCTGACTATATAAAGCAGATCAAGGCTGAGCTGTCTTGGTTGAAGAGGTGGGAAGAGAGGAGCTGGTCTTGTCATGTCCGAGGACCTTGACCACTGCTGAGGCACCATAGAGAATCTTGAGGTTCCTTTTGTGTTAGGGTCACAGGACATAAGCCGGAAAACACAAAATTAGATAGTCTGTCCAAATCAATTCTCTCAGTTGAAATCTGTTTACTGCTCTGTGGCGGGCCTGGGGTATAGGAGTTAAGAACATGAGCTTCATTGGATGGCCTGAGAAAAAGCTTGGCTCTGCTCCTGATTGTGTGGCTTTGCCCCAGTTATTCTGTGCTTTGGATTTTCTCATCTGTAAAATGGTAATGATAATAAAACCTGACTCAGACTTGCTGCAAGGAGTAAATGACTTCATACTTGCAAAAACCTTGGAATAAGGTCTGGCACATAGCACATGGTAGCTATTTTTGTTATGTGCTGGAAATAGTGACAGGCCCCATCTGTGCCCCAAGGGACCTAAAAGGGTGCAGGGGAGAGCAGATGAGGGGTTCCAACCCAAGACAAGTCTTGTGTATGACCGTGGGAGTGAGGGACCAGGGGCTGTGGGCAGGGGAAGGGACGTCTGAGTCATGTTGAAAGGAGGTGTGATGCTACGGAAATCAGCTGACTTTGGTGGGCTTGGTGTCTCCGTGGCAGGGAAAGTATCCTGGGCAGATGGAACCAGGAAAAGCTGCAGACAAGAGTGGCCAGTGGGTAGGTATAGTCAGTGTAGGATGCCAGGGGTGCTGCAATGTGACATGAACCCAGAGGAGGTGGGGAATGACCCAAGGAAGAATTTACACCTCATTCTGGAGGTCACAGAGAGTCATGAAAGAAGAGCTGTAAGCTTAGGGAAGATCACATCCTTCTCCCCGCTCCCTTTTTTTTGAAGGCCAAAATTCTTGGGTTTTTCTGGAGAGCTAAGAGCTCTGTATGCCCTTCGCTGCCTCTGGGGTAGTTTGTAGCTGAAAACAGGCTCAGTGGGGCCATTGGGAGGGAGTGGGTTCTGTCCTATTGAGGCTTACCTTGGAGATACTGACACAGAAATTCTGGGCTGATCTCCCAGTGGCTGGGCCACCCCATGCAGGTCAAGCTGTCCTCGAGGTGATAATGAGCTGTGCACAAAGGCAGTAGCACTCTGGCTCAGGAGAACCAGCCTCCTGTATGCAACCCTCTGGATGAAAATTGTGACCCCAACACGAAGAAACGTAACGCTCTTTGGTTCATCAAATGAACCAAATGAGCCCGGTAGCCCACAGCTTAAAGGAGCCCTGGAGCCCTAGAGCCAGAAAAGCCAAGTTAGGTGGTTTTCAAACTGATGCTCTAGAGTGTTTGCTTTCCTTAGAAGTGCCTGCAGGAGTTTCTGACCTAAGTGTAGGGCTCAGCACCCTGGGTCTGAGTCTATTATCCTCTCTTTAACGAGGGCTGCCTTTCGTTTACTGAAGTTCTGTAGGGATTTTGTTAGGAACAAGAGGTTCAGGTTAAAATATAAAATGGAAATCACTTCCTTAGCCTCCTCACTTAACAGATGGGGAAACCTGAGGCCCACAGAGGAGAAAGTCCAAAGTCATAGGACAATCACAGAAAATGCTGGATTTAAGAAGCTGGGCTTCTGCCCTGGCAGTGTGGCCCAGTTGGTTGGAGTGTCATCCTGTACACCAAAAGGTTGTGGGTTCGATCCCTGGTCGGGGCGCATATGAGAGGCAGCCAGTCAATGTCTCTCTTTCTCTCCCCCTTCCTCTCTCCCTAAAATCACTAAACATATCCCCGGGTGAAGATTTAGAAATAAATAAATAAAACAAAAAGTCATTTTTAAAGGGAGGGCTGGGAGTAGCCTGATCTATAGCTCATATGTCCATTCAATTTGAAATTCTGTTTTATTTCTGAGGAAAGGTGGGGCAATCAACTCCTCCCCCAAAATGTTCTCTGGAAATTTCCAAAGACAGGAAGCTGTGATAACCTGTTGCCTTGTCTCACTCACATGGTGGGTTATTAGACTGAGCTCTTGAAATCCTCTAGAGTGGCTTACTTTGCAGAAACAGCTAGAAGCAGCTCCACCTCAAACCTGTTCCCTGACATTCACACACGCACACATGTGCACATGCACATATGAACATAACCAGCATGGCAAGGGGGCTGTCCTGTGTTTTCCACAGGTTCCCGGTCTGCGGGGAACTTTCTCTATCACGTGGCCCAGATGCGGTAAGTAGGTTGCCTACCCGCTCTCCCTTGTGAGCAGGAGGGCAAGGCTTTCACACCCTGATGGCCCCAGGGCTGCTGCACCTCAGAGGGGAGGTCTGGCCACGGACTCTTTTCACTCTTTCATCTCAGGATCCAAAATGCTTTGGCTTAGAGCCAGGGACAGAAGCTTTCCCATTTCATGTTTCTCTTCCTGGTGCTGTCACGCCACACCTCCCCCTTTCCCTTTTTATTTATTAAAGGTTTTTCTGACAAGGAGATGAAGCACCACAGACTTCAAAGTTTCTAGCCATCTCCAGGGCCTCATCTTCTCCCTTCCAGAGGAAATGAATGAGTCACACAGAAAGTCACTGCTGTGCGCGCAGGCAGAGCCCACCAGATGGGAGGCAGTCAGGAAGGGAGGTAAAGCGGTCAATGTATACACATACACACCACTAAATACAGCCACAGCCACATATGTGTGTGTATCCCACAAACCATATCATACAAACACTTCCTACACACAGGACTGGGGGGAACTCCTAGTTTCAGAAAGGCACTGCAATGTCCGTTCTCTCTCTGACGTTGACCGTGCCACTTTGCCCCAGAGAGCAATAGAGCTGGTCGGAGAAGCAGCCCCTGTCTTGGGCGTTTTGCTCAGGATCAGCTTCTTCTTTATTTGACCAAGCTGCCATCTGTATGCTCCTGGCTTTGTATTTCATTTTTTGATACCTGATTTTGGTCCTTCCTTGGTTTATATGTTAGTTTGAGTTTCCCCCAAAGCAGAGCCTGAACCAGGCATTCATTTGGCAGGTGCAAGTGACCTTGTCAGGGGAATCACAAAGGAAGGGGAGGCAGACCACAAAGTGTCTTAAGAAGCCAGCCACTTCAGAGGGCAGCTGGCTGATGGCTCTGCGGGGGAGCCTGGGAAACAGTGCAAACCACATGGCTCAGCATTATCCTTCCCCAAAGGAGGGAGCTGGAGTATTTATTTATATACCAATTCTAGATAGTCTTTGGTTGAAGACTACTCCCAAGGGCTGAGATTTTCCTAGAACTCTGGTCTGCCACTCACTGGAACAGGGCAGCCTTGCATGGTTGTGAAAAATGAAGCCCTTGGCCCCAGGAATGCAGATGCTGGCAATTGGAAGGGAAGGGTTCGAGAGATCTGGAAGGGGCTCTGACAGTGTCTGGCACAGGTTGTCAAGCCTGGTCCTTCCCTCAGCTTCCCACACCTGACTCAAGGTGGGACAGTCACATACTGCCTTAGAATTTTGGAGGAAATGGAAAGGCAGAGTGAGGGTCACCTCCACTGTGCTGTGAGGGACGGTGCCCCTCACTGCCTGAATAAATCCAGGATGCTATGGGGGAACAAAAGGCCAACATACCAAGGGAAGAAATGTGAAGGAGGAGACAATTCTATTGGGTTCTAGCCCATGGTACCAGTTGCCTTGACATCCAGCTACAGCCCTGCTCTGAGCCTTTAAGTTCTCCCTTTCTGCTCATGCTATTTGAGTTGAGTGTTGTTTGCTTGAACTAAAATGAGTTCTAACTAATGCATCCCTGAATGGCCTTAGGTTGCCTCCCCTGCCACTATCCATAAATAATAATAAAGATAGTGATAATAATAATCATTGCACAGCTACCATGTCACAGATGTTTTTTAAACACTTGGGTATGAAGGGGGAAGTGATTCTCCCATGAACAGAATCTTCCCATGATTTTAGGTATTTCTTCTTCACTTTCTCTACCTTCTCTAATGTCCTTCATGTGGGCCCCAGTGCTCCCTATTGGGCTATGGTTTCATATTCCCTGTTCCTACCCAGCCCTTGGGTTTTACTCAAGCGCTATCTCTTTAAGGTAGATTTATTTTTTAGCCAGTGTGAAATCACACAGGGTGCCCTCCCAGTATATATCTCCTTTAAAAAAAACCTCCATAGTCTTCCTGAAATTTACATTTCTTTTGGCAAAGAGAGTAGACCACCATTCAAAAGTTGAAAAAATTCCATGTATGATAGTCAGGGGGCTTTCGTTGCAAAAGGTAACTTTTTTGGCTTCTATAGTTAAAATTTCAGGAGTGATCAGCTTTAGGCATAGCTGGGTCTAGGAGCTCAAGCAATGCCATTATGGTGCAGTGTTTTCATATCTCTCAGATCTGTTTTTCTTAGTGCTGGCTTCATTCTCACCTGAGCTCAGGCCACATGGTAACTTCTCTCTTCATCCCCAGTAGCTTTGTGATGACATTCTATGACCACTAGTACTAAGAGTAATTAGTGCTAATGAATTCTCATTGGCTAGCTTGGGTCTTGTGCCATTTTCCTGACTTATCACTGTGGCCATAGGCATATGGTGCTGTTATTGATCATGTCTGGGTAATGTGCCTGCATCTAAACTCAGAGGGAAGAGATAGGTCTACCTCATCCACATGGCCTGAGGTAAGAGAGGTGGGCCTTTGAAGGAACATAAGGGATATTCTCCCCAGAGAAGTAGAATTGGATGCCGGGCCCACAGAAGCACTGAGCTCCCACACCATGCAAACACCTCGCTGAGGGATACCTTAGTGTGCAAGAATTTCAGGCACAGTGTCTTCTGTCAACCGATAGTATACTGTAATGTCTAACCACAAATGTTTCTCTGTTCTTTGAGAGGAAGGGGATGCAGAGAGCAAGAAGGTAGAAGGACTCCGAAGTGTGGTGGGGCATCAAGGAGAAAGAGATAGAAAGAGGAGGCAAAGGATGCTCGGACGTCCTTGCAGGACAGAATGATTCTAAGGTGGCCGCATTTTCTTTCATGTGGGTGGGGTGACGTGCATGGCACTTGGAGGTGTCTTGGTCATAACTTCCAGTGCTGTGACTCATTTAGCACGGTTTTCTCAAGACGTGTGTGTGTGCAAAACTTCTGACTTTCTGTAGAGGAGCTTTCCCCCCGGGGCCTCTTAATTGGGAGATTGTTCTACAAACACGTTTGGCAGATCCTATGGGATGAATAAGCTATGCAAGGGGTGGGGGCCTCTGTGAAACACTGCATTAACCCATTCTGGCTATCAGGAGACTTGAGTAGCATTGAATAGACACCATCATCCTGTGGTTTCCAGAGTTCAGCATTTTCAGTGTAGATTCTCGTTACTTGCCCAGAAGCACTGATACTATTGCATTAACATTCTCATTAATATTTCGATTTAATCAAATATAGATTGTGGGAGGGAGACTATTGAGACTTCAAGTAAGTCAGAATCCATTGAATCCTGGAGCTGGTCACTACGCAGATATCAGGAGTCATGGTCTGACTGAGACCAGAAGAATCACTGTCCACTTATTGAGACTTAGTAAGAGCTTACTAAATGAATGTTAACTCATTTAATTCTTATCACAATTTTGTATGGTCTGTTCTATTAGTATCTATTTTACAAATAAGGAAACCAAAGCAAATAACTTTGCTAGGATTACAGAACTAATACAGTGGTGGAGCTGGGATTAGCACCCAACCTATCTGCTTCCAAAGCCTGCTCTCGATTGTTAATCTATCCTCTGGAATCCACCTCAGTACTCTTTACCTTTGGAAGGTGTGTGAGGCATATGAGCCCCACCCCTCACCCAGTATGGGAATTTCTGATGAAGAAGCTGTCATCCAACATTATTACTTGAATTTCTCCAGTGATGGGGAACTTACTACCTATAAAAGAAACTATTTAGATTGTTGGTGAGCTGTAATTATTAAGTAGTTTTTTTTTCATTGCTGAGCTCAGACTACCCTCATTGTAGTCTTCACCCTTGATGTTAGTGATAGTGGTTCTGTACTGAACGAGTGTCTGGCTCTGTGCTAAGCATTATCTTATTACCTTGTTTAACCTTTGAACTTTTATCTGTAAGTACAGGGGAAGAGATTCAGAGAGACTGGGTAATTTGCCCAGTGTCACACAGAAGAGATCAGGATCAGAATCCTAGTCTGTCTGAGACCAGAATCATCCTAGTAAGCAACAGTGTTTTCCAGGAGGAGAAGCTCTGCCTTTGAAGGACTTCATTTCATTACAGGTTCAGCTTCATTCGCTGAGCCACTGCTTTGGTTGGGCGGGAAGTAGAAATGAGATGCACACTCCAATCTTAGGTAACTCATACGAAGATGTATGTGAGACAGTGAGTGCTTGCCAGGTATTCCCCACCTAAAAAGAGACATAGATGAATCTATACTGATAGTCTGAGGCCCAGCCAGGATCCAACTTCACAGACAGTGAACCTTCGGCTGAGGGTCAGAAGGATTACTGAGAACACACAGTTCACTGACCATTTCTTCTATGGGTCTCATGGATTGACCACAGATACCATGAACATGCTTCCTTCCATTTTTTCCAAGGTCTTTCTATCAGAATGTTTTGGGAGAAGGAGGTCTCCACTTACCACTACTCTGGCCTCAGTGCCAAACAGGAGAAAGAAATGAAAGCACAAGCTGAAGCAACACTGAGTGGGAGGTGGTGACTGCCTGGGGCTCTGGGGAAGGAAAGCTGCCAGGAAGACAGTTATTTTTCTATAGTGCAATACTGTGTTCTCAAACAGAAAGCCAGTGAAACCTTCCCTGATGCCCTAGAGCAGGGTTAGTCACTTAGCATTCAGCACACACCCTGCTAGCTGACTCACTTAAGAAGCATAGTATTATTATTGTGTCTATAGACCTGTTCTCCTTTGCCAGCTCCCAGGACTGCCTCTTACCTTATAAATCTCTCCCCCATTGAAACACCTGGAATGTGCTTTACTAGAGCACTGTCATATACTAACATACCATGCTTATTTATTTATTTTGTCATATACTACATGCTTATTTATTTATTTTGTCATATACTAACATACCATGCTTATTTATTTATTTTGTTCATTGTCTTCCTCTCCACATGAAATGCAAGCTCCTTGAGTGCAGGGACTTTATTTGTTTTGTACAAGAATGTGTCCTCAGCACCTAGGACAGTGCCCAGCCTAGTGGAGGCACTCAGGAAATACGTTAGAGGAATGATCATCCCTGAGTTGGAGGTGAAGTGGGAGAACCAGGAAGCGGGGGTGGTTCACCAAGTGCTGGTAGCAGAAGAGGATAACCAAATGCTGGCAGAGGAACAGCAAGTGTCCTCTATCACAGTGAGGGGCTAGAGTGTGAGTCACTCTCATTCTTATTGTCATTTTTAAAGTATTTAACAATGGCCTCCCTTTTAAACAATCATCCACTATTTTGATGAACAAATGAGTAGAAAATATATCATAAATGCAATATTGAAGAATTTTAAATACCACTTATTTAAGAAACACAACCCTTCATTGTCCATTAATGAAACTAAGCTGCTCCTGCTTTCTCAGAGTTTTGTTAGAGGACCAAGGGCTAAGCACACCCACACATCCTAAAGAAGTGCTGGAACAGCTGTCCCTGACTTGCCACGAGGTTCTCCAGGCACTAGCTCATAATCCAGGTGCGGAAGAAGGACTGTTTTGGAGAGACCTGTAGGTGTGTTAATTTTCTCCTTTCTTATCTACTCCCGTGGCACTTTCCCTTCAGTGTGAGCCAAGTAAAGTGAGGGCTTTGAAAGAATCTTTCAGAGAGAGTGACAAATGTTCCCTGAAATCTTAAAGGACCTGGCAACTCTCAAGGGAAAAGCCTAAAGGCTGCCTTGTGTGGCAGGGCAAAACACAGAATGGGCCGAATTGGTTGCTGCCCTCCCACCTGCAGCAAGCCAAGGGGTGTATTTCTGCAGACTAGATAGAGGTCTAATGAAGGGCCAGCCTGGGGCCATCTTAAAAGGGACCCATCTCAAGAGGACTGCCTGGAGTGGTGATGGGGGGCCACCTTACGGCCAGTGGAAGGAGGAGATGCCTGTCCCAGGGGAACTTTAGAAAGAGGTCTCCAGCAGTGAATCTCCAAGGGACCCTTCAAAGTGCCCAGAGGAGAAAGATCCAGAAATTGTGCCTCTGCCACATGAGGAGATTCCAAAGCTAAGGCATAACTGTGTCGGTAAAGCAAGATCATTCTCATCTCTTTCTTCTCTTTTCTTCCTTCTTTCTGATACTTGAGGAGCCCAAAGCAACAGCCAACTAGAGGGGGAGGAAGAAGAGCGAGGAAATGGGAAGCAGCAGCCATACCCCTGTCTCCTACTGCAGACCACCAAGTGTAGGGCAGGGAAGACATTCACAATGAATGAGTTTGGAGTTTTCACTATATATGGGACCAGATTGGGCTGGACTTCATGTTCTCGAAGAAAGATATCGAAAGCTATGAAATAGGACTGTGATTTCATCTATTCCCTTTAATTATAGCCCCCCACTGGACTAGTTGTCCTCTTTTGCACAAACTGTTCCTGCAACCTGGAGCACTCTGACACCTCCCCCGAATGACCGAGTCCTGCTCATCCTTCCAGACACAGCTCGAGACATTTCATCTGCAGTGACTTCCCTGGTACCTTCATGCTGTGGAAGGAACTTTTCATCTGTATTCCAATCATATCCTCACCCATCTGGTGAAGGTTAATTGCCCTAATTCTCTTCACTCAATATGGAACACTTAAAGAGTTCTTCCTGGGTGTTTATATAAAATTTCTGCATAGGCAAAGATCATTTGTAATAGAAAGCTCTGGTGGAATATAATCTCTCTCCCTTCCCCTCATTCATCCAGTTACTCATTTATAAGTATTTGTTGAGAAGCTACCACATTTCTGGTACTCTGTTGAGCATTAGGGATTCAGTAATGAACAGTGTTTTCATATGCCAAAATGATTCCCCATTCTTCTCAATTGCTTAGGGTCTACCAGCCTTCTCCCTCCCTCCATCTCAAAACCACCCCTCCCCCGACCAACTACATGAAAGCACAATGAGAAGGTGGTTGTTTGCAAGCTCGGAAGATGGCTTTCACCAGGAACTGAATGAGCCAGTGCCTTGGTTTTGGACTTCCCAGCCTCCAGAATTATGAAAAATAAATGGCTGTTGCTGAAGCCACCCACGCTGTAATATCTTGTGCTGGCAGCCTGAGCTGACTGAGGCAGAGTGTTATGAAGGGGGATGTATAAGGACGTGGGCTGCCTTGTGCAGTGGAGAGGGTCCCATGACTAGAACTTTGGCAAACATGAAGCCAGACCTATATTTTGTCAGGAGATGCTGCAGTAGTTAGCAAGGTTGATTTATAAGATTCCTTCTAATGATAAGATTCAAAAGTTATAAATTATTATTACTATTGCTATTATTATTATTATTATTTTAGAGAGAGGGGAAGGGAGGGAGAGAGAGGGAGGGAGAGAAACATCAATGTGAGAGAGAAACATGAATCAGTTTCCTCCCACATGTTCCCTGACTGGAGACTGAACCTGCAACCCAAGCATGTGCTCTGGACTGGGAATCAAACCAGTGACCTTTTGGTTTGTGGGATAATGACCAACCAACTGAGCCACACTGGCCAAGGCCATTATTTAAGTCTTTACAACCATTACAGGAGGTTTAATGTAGGAATCAGAGCTTCCTTGAATGTGGGAGAAGCTGGGGGAGTGGTGCTCTGAAAGAGGAGTCAAAGGGTTGCAGAAGCAGGTGTAACTACTCAGCCTGAAGCAGTGGTGTGCATGCAAAAGCTGTCGTTTGCAGGGCAGTCTAGACTGTGTCCATCTGGCTGCCAAAGTTTGAGCCTGATAAGAGAGCTGTGGTGAGACCTGAGTTGCTGTCTAACCTCTGCCTCTGCCCAAGCTCTCTGTTGACCAATGTCAAACTGCCACCACATTTGGCAGCCATAAGTTTGGGTAAATAAAGGACTCTGCTTCATTACCAAACTCCAAATCTTACATGAGAAACAGGGAGTTCTATGAAATGTAGATCTTAAGGTTAGCCAGACATGGCTGTGCCAAGTTGACCACAGATAACCTAATTCAACAGGTGACGGGGGAGGAAGTTGTAGGCCAATGGAACAGCATGACTAGAGACATGGAATGACTGAGGAAGTAAAAGATAGCTAAGAAAGTCTCAGAATGAGGTAGGATTTCAGATTATAGAATGCCTTGGGAGCTTTTTATGAATATTAAAACAATTTTGTAAGAGAAATGGGAAGCCAATAAAAGATTGAAGCAGGGGAGGACCTGATCAAATTTTCAGTTTGAAGAAGTCACTCTGGCTGCAGTATGGAGAGTAGATTTGAAGGGGACAAGAATGAGGACAGAGGGACAATTTAGTTTATAGTAGCCTTCCAGCCAAGATATGGCACTGATTTATGTTAGGGTATTAGTAATGGGGTTGGAGACAAATGGTATGAAACACATTTTGGAAGATAGCAAAACTCCTTGGCTGTAGCTTCGAAGAAGTAGCTGCTTCTTGCTAATTGGCTGAGCCACATGAAATTCCCATCATATAGGTCACAAATAACCAAATATTGGCAATTTCATAGGACTCCAGATGTTTTCTCTAAAGCTCTATGACAATTATGCTGGTGCAAAGGAGGAGTCATTAGGACGGCTGCTGTGACTTTCCCTAGTGGCCAGAACTGGGAGCCAGAAAGGGCTTTCCACCTACATAAACGCCTGCAAAGTAATATTCAACCATAGAGGCCTTCGGATGCAAGTAACAGGAAATCTAATTCAAAGTAATTTAACATCAAATGGTACTTATAAGTACATGAAATCAAAAGACCTGTGGTAAGGGGGACTGTAGTATGGCTTGTTCAGAGAGTAGACTCCACTTCTCTGCACCATCCCTCAGTCCTGGGCTCCTCTGTGAGGCAGCCGCGTCCCCATGCTGACTTCCCAGAAGGGGCAAAGATGGCTGCCAGGATCGCCTTGTCCACTGTCATGGGGAGAGAGAGACTCTTAGAAATATTCAAAGAAAAGCCAAGTTAGGTCACACGTCTACTCCTGCACCACAGTGGTGGAGGCCATGAGATGATCGTCACGGCTTGGACCCCTGGAGCTGGATGAGGTCAAGTCTATCCAGTCAGCATGGCTGCAACATCATGGGGTGGGGAGGTGTGTTTGTGAGAAATAGATGCTTGGAGACAACTACATGTCCAGTATAGTAGGGGACTAAATCTAACCCTTCTGAGGAAGCAATATCAAGGTAAAATCCCTCACATCAAGTTTTGAAATCACTCGTCTGTTGAGAAAGAACAAATATACTTTCCAGAGGTGTACCCCTAAGGATACAAAACTTCACAGGTTCATAAGAAAAACTATTTGCCCCCCAGTTATACCTGGACTCAGGCAGCTTTTCCCTTAAAGCTTGCAGGATTAAAAATGAAGGGTCTCACTGAAGTCTAAAGGATTTTTTATGGTCATCACAGTCATAAGAATTTCTTACGTCCAAGAAATTATACTGGTACTGCTGATCCCAGGGCATGTGCTCCCAGGTCCTGGGACCCTGCCACCCTAATGCTGAGGTGGCAGCAGGGAAGATTCCAGCCTGAACTTATTTCCTGAAGTTACCTTTGGCACAGCATAAAGGAAAAGAGAGTCATCTTTTCAACTTGGGGTAATAATCTGTCTCACATAATTACATTAAGATGGTTCCTCAAATGCTGTCTTTCCACCATGTCTTTGAAAGGCATTACAGATACAGGGTTAGAGAAAAGCTGAGGGCTGCCTGTAATGAGCTTGTAAAAAGTTTCCACTGGAATAATTACAGAAAGGAAATACGCTAGACATTGGCTACGTGTCACAGCCCAGCTCTCCTAAGAATGGTCTCCATCATGGGCCACTGTGTGATACTTCTGGGTCTTTCAGAAGTTACCACTGAATTAAAAATTCATGATAGGTTAATGACCTTCCCTGGCAAATGTTGTCCAGGATCCATACTTGATATTACGGAAGTGATGGTACATCTAGGTTTCCCTGGGATAGATTGTGTCTATTCCAGTTTAGCATTTATCCAAGACAAAAAATCCTGACTTGGATGACAAATTATATGGTCATCCCAGCTGCTATGTACCTGGCTTATGCTGTGAAGCATACTGGGAGATGCACAAAAGATGGAAACAGATGGGGCCAACCTTAATACAGCACTGCAGCTTCTAGTATTTACCATGTGTCATGCCCTGCATTAAGTGCTTTATGTACTTTACCTCATTTAATCCTCACAACAGTCCTTGGAGGGCCACAGTATTCTACATTTATTTTACAGATGAGAAAAACAGAAATGAAATTAAGCTAACTATATGAGCAAATCTGTCCAGCTTGGTAAATGAAAGAGATGGGATTAAACTCAGACTCCAGAACGAGAGATTTCCGTGACTACACCGACGCTCAGGTTACCTGCCATGGTCTGCCAGGCATGGTCTGGGGGCCAAACGGCAGTGCCCAGCAGTGCTGGTGTCAGTAGCTGTATCACTGAGGATGTTTTTGTCTTTGGGCAGCAGAAAATACAACTCAAAATGGCTTAACAGTGCTCCCTGACAAAGAAGGAACCTGAGACAGGGAGGCTTTTGGGTTGGGTGGTCAAGAGGTTCAGTGGCCTTAGCAAGAACCCAGTTCATTCTCTGAGGCCCACAGTCTCGGCTTTGACCTGAGACTGGTTTCTTCCATCCTTGTAGGGTGGTTGTCATTAGCGATCAAGGGTACATACTTCCTTGTTCTCACCCAGTAGGAAAGAGAGAGGCTGGCTTCCTGTGATTTTTTTTCTCTTAAGACCAAAAAAGGGCTTTTCCCAAAACTCCCATAAATTTCTTCTCCTATCTCTTTGGCTTAAAATGGCTTAGGCCTGCCCATTCCTGAACCAGTCACTGGCAAGGAGGATTACTCTCACACACTTACAATGGGCAGGAATGGCCTCTGGGTGCTCAACTGTAGTGTCTACTCACACAGCCAAGGCAGAACTGAGAACCCAGTGACCGGAGCTTCAGGGTAATGTTTCGTTTGGAGTCTGGTTCGGGAGTTAGAGTGACACAAGCTTAACATTCCATTTTGTCACTTACTAGCAAGGGACTTTGTGAAGTTTCTTAACCTGCGTAAGCCTTGGTTTTCTCCACTAGAAAAGGAGATTAATAATAGTATCTGCTACACTGGATTGCTCTGAGGATTAAACTGTTTAAAATATATGAGAGCAAATAGCTCAATGCCTGACTCATAGTAGACTCCTAAGAGACATTAATTCCATCCTTCTTGATGTCAGACTAGTATAACAGAGCCCCTCACCCCAATCCAAACTCAGTAATGTGTGTGTATATGCAGCTTTTTGTGTTATATAGTGCTGATATTTCTGCATTTTATTCAGACATGGCTAGGACCTGGGATGAGAGCACCCCCTGTAGGTGTACGAGGAGGCATACCCTGTGTAACTTTTCGGTTGAGATAGAGCATAAGAGAGAAATCTGAACTTAGAAGGTGAGGTTTTAGACAGTCAGGAGATAAGAGAGAAAATAGCTGACTTTCTTTGTTTCCTGTTCTCCAGGATCTGGAGGTGGAAGAGTTTAGAAGCAGTGAAGGAGTGCTGGCTTCTGCTCCAAGGATGAGGCTGAGATCCGGGCAGAGGTGCACCGCAGGGACTCCTGGCCGTGATGAGTGGATCACATCTTGTAAACCAGGTTATAAGGATATATGCCATTGTCTGTTTTGATTTCTCTTTTGTACTTACCAGTATTAAAAAAAAGTGTGTTTGAATGTGATAGCCTTTGCTAGTGTGACTTACGAGATAACACTTGCCTGGGCCCACGTTTGAGCTGCGACATCGAAGAAGCAACAATACCCTGTGTGATCAAAGTGGTAATGGCAATGGTACTCAGTAGAAAAACCTCAAAGTGAAGGAGATCAGCCTATAGTGGCTAGCTTTCTCTACCTCCAGAGTCTTTTCTGTTACCAATCTTGGGTGGCACATTTTATTAGGGAATCAGGGTGTTCTCCTTATTCATGAGTATCAGTATCTTGGTCAGAGCATGCCCATGGACCATAGCTGGAGAAAGGGGATAGGAAAGAAAGCAGAGCTTCAGCAAAGGATCAAAAGGTCAGCCAAGGACTCCAGTTCTAGGAGGCAGTCGGCACCAAAGCATTAATCAAACAGAAGAGGCATAGATCATTGCAGATAAGACGGGGTAAGACTTCAACTCAACAGCTTCATTTAGAACATTCCAGAAAATCATTGACCAACTACAGATTCCAACAAGGCTAACAGTTTCCCTCCAGAGTCAGTGGAAACTATGAATTTTCTCCCTCCAACTCTTAGTGTCCTGAGATGCTACCTTCCAAAGGTGATAAGGGACAGCAGTTTTTAAAGTGTGAGCCAGGGAGCCTCTGGGTGATGTAGAGATATCTCAGGGATCAAGAACAGATGGGGATCAAAATGGGAGACAAACAAATAGGCAGGCTTCAGGAATTCATCACCATGACCTGAGGAAGTTCCACTTCCCTTTGTTTGTCAGGGCCTAGAGGAGTCTGGCACAAAATAGGCACTCAAATAAATGCATTAATGTTTTTAGATATTGCAGTTCTTTGCAAGTTTTTATTTGATTACTGAATTCTGCTACTAAAAATGTGAGTATGAAAGTTACTGCTTTAGAAGATACTTAGAAGAAGATATCTAACCCATATAAGGTGAGCTATGTCTAGAGCTAAGCCTTGTTTTGAGGACCTCTCCACTGAGGGTCAAAAGCCAACTTGGTTTCTCCATTAAGAACAAAAGTCACTGGAGGAGGTTACATATTTTAACTCATCTCTGTTTCCCTTTGTGGCCTGCGATGACAGCCAGAGAATAGCATATTACTGGAGAGATTGATTGGCATCCCTGGTGTAACCTTTTTTTCTTTTTTGAGAAACACAAGCCTCTGATTCTTCCATGATAGTTTTCTTTGCTACCCCAAAGGCCAGGAATAAAAATAACAGTCTTCATGGCTACATTGGAAGTGACTGATGAGAGCCAGGTGTTCTCACATATTATGCCATGCATCTGCACTAGAACCTTCACAGGTGGGCATTATTCTTCTCGGTTTTAAATGAGGCAGTCGAGGCACAGAAGGGTAAAGTGACTTGGCCAAGGTCACACAGAAAGGGTGATGGCGGACTTGCCCTCACGTCTGCCTGACTCTAGCAGGTGTGCGCTTTTCACACCGGCTTCTATTGCAGCAAGGCCGACTCCAGATTTACACGAGCGTGAAACTCAGTTTGGAGGGCTGTGGAGAACTGAGATCTACTAAAGTGGGTTGCACAACCCCCTCCCCTAAGGATCTTTCATTGTATATGCTGAAAACTTAAATGCTTAAAGTGCTCACAGTTGTAGCAGGCTGGGAGGTAGAAGTGGGACTGCCCACCTCTGGCCCACCTATCGATGGGTGGTTTTGCGGCAGCACATCTGGGCCCACAACTGTGAGAGAATGGCGAGAGTGGGAACACAGACAAGATTCCAATGGCATTTGTTACAGAAGTAGAAAGAAAAACTCTTCATATTTATACAGAATCACAAAAGACCATGAATTGCCCGAGAAGTCTGAGCTAGACCAAAGCAGAAGGTATCACACTTCCTGATTCCAAGCTATAGGCACTATAAAGCTATAGTCTCAAAACATTGTGGCGCTGGCCTAAGAGCAGACAAATAGTCCAATGAAACAGAATTAAGACTCCAGGAATAAACTCAAGATTATACAGTCAACTAATAATTGATCAGGAACCAATACTACTCAATGGAGAAAAGACAGGTTCTTCAATATACGGTGCTGGGATTACTGGATATTCATATGCACATGAAATATTCTTCAGTGGAATATTATTCAGCTATAAAAAATGAAGAGTTGGGGGTGGGATAGAGGGATCAAGCAAAAAAAAAAAAAAGAAAAAGAACCCATGGACAACAGTGTGGTGATAGTGGGGGGGGTCAGTGGAGGTAGCAGAGGGTATAGGGGGGATAAATGGTAATAGAAAAAATACAATAAATAAATAAACATTTTTTTAAAAATGAGGAAACCCTATCATTTGTGCCAAGGTGGATGGACCTTAAAGGCATTATGCTAAGTGAAGTATGTCGGACAGAGAAAGATAAATACTGTTATGATCTCACTTATATGAGGAATAAAACAACAAAAAAGCAAACTTGTAGAAAAAGATCAGATCTACTTAAGGTGGAGCCCGGAGGGGGGGGCATGGGTCAGAGGAAGGGGGCCAATGAACTTCCGGCTGTAAGACAAGTAAGTACTGACGTAATGTACAACATGGTGACTATAGTGAACACTACTGTATGATACATAGGGAAGTTAAGAGAGTGAGTCCTAAGAGTTCTCAACACAAGGAGAAAACTTTTTTTCTTCTATTTTTATTGTATCTGTATGAGATGATGGATGCTAGCAAACCTACTGTGGTAATGATTTTACAGTACATGTAAATCAAACCATCATGCTGTATGCCTTAAACTTATACAGTGATGTCAATTATTTCTCAATAAAACTGGAAAAAAATTACCTAGTAAGAGGAAACAGAGGATATTCTTGGAATACCCTGCCAAAAAAATCATTTTCAACGAGAATTCCAGAGCAGCCATGATGTTAAACAGATGTATTATTTTCCAGGCTTAAAGTAAGAACAAATGACAATCTATGTACAAATGTACAGAATATTTCATCTTAATATTTACTGTTTTCTCAATAAAAATATACGGATTTTTAAAAAAAGAGTGGGGACATAGGGAAACACATGGGACAGAAGGCGGGAGCTGAAAGAATGGGGGCACGGCCTCCCTTCCTCGCTGAGGAGGCCCAGCCAGCGGAGGAAACGCTGGCCTTGGCCAGGGCAGGAAGGGGACCTCTCGCTTTGGAGGCTTTTGGTTTCCCACTGGTTGGGTCAGTTTTCAGGATGGGTAGAGCAGAGTGCACTGAACTGTGTCGAAATCCTACCTCCACCTCAACCATCAATTGACCTTAAGCAAATTCTGTAATCTGTCCAAACCTCAGTTTTATCTTCTATAAAATGGAAATAATATCTCTTATGGTCGTTATGGTTATTGTGAGGATTACATGTAGGCATAAAATAGGTATTCTGTGAGCACTTTTTCTTTCTCTTTCCTTTCCCATTCTGTTCCCCAAAGTATCCCTCCCCCTCCAACTTCATCTCAAATACTGGCTATAAAGCCAGTTCTTGTTCTAGTTCTATTCATTTCAGCGTTTCAATTTCTAGAAAGCTGATGAACAGGACCTTTCTGGTAACCCTCAGGAGTATTCAACTGTATGCATAGGAAAGGGCAGAAGGGTGGGGTGTGATAAAAATTTGAGTCAGCAAAAACCCAGCAGAAGTGGCAGGAAATCAAACTTAGAGCTCCATTAGGACCAAAAAAGGAACCATGATGGGTTGCGGGGCGGGAATAAACAAAGGCCAGTAAGAGCAGAGACGCATCTGGATCTTGCCCAGATGCTGTCAGGACTCTTGCCCTTCATATTCTCTCCCCATTTTTCTGCATATTGAGTCATTACCCTTCTTGGTTTGATGGAAATCCTGGTTACTCAGAGTTCCCACATTTCTCAGTTGGAGTTTACTTTCCACCCCCAGAGAAAGACTGAACCACCTCTCTCACTGGTGTCAGCAATAAAAACAGGGAACTCAGCCTGAGAGATTTGCTTACCGTTGGTCCAATCAACTGTGACTTGAAAGGGGGTTTGCAAGATCACGGTGACACTCACCCAAAATAAATGGATGGAGTGGAGATAGGAGGATTTCTTGGGGGTAGGAAAGACTTCTGTTCCTTGAATAAGAAGAAGGGGTGTCAGACAGATAAAGTAATAGGTGTCTTTCACAGAAAATGCAAATTTCACCAATGGTATGCTAGATTGATCACACTCAAAGCTAAGCTTTCTCAACCCAGGAAATGGCTACATTCTAAGCTGAGATGTCCAGTTTGAACATTTGTGGGCTGTCCCATAGGTAAATCTAAATTCCCAGAGTACAAGATCCCAGGGATGTATGTGATCACATATATATGGAGAGTATTAGTCTAATCTAAGCAATGACTGAGCTACGTGTGTGGAGGGCAGCCTGCTCTGCTAGCCGCACGATCTTTGATCACCACAGCTGAATGGATTGGGGATGGTGAGCTGCCCCGAGGCTGGGCGACCTGCCATCTCATCGTTGGTCTGTGAACTCATTCATTGATCCATCAATTCAACAAATACTTATCAAGTGGTTTCATTGTTACCTGTCGATTAGTCATAGCTCCTATCATAGGCTGCATGCTTATGTGAGAGGAATTATATCAACCACAATGAATATGCATTCTCTCACTCAGTCCTATAACAACCCTGCGAGGTACAGCTATTCTCATTTTATAGATAAGGGAACAGAAGCACAGAGAAGTCAAGTAAGTTCCTGAAGGCCAGATAGCCAGTAAGTGGCAGGACAGGAATGAATAAGTAAAGTGAGCGGTGCCTTATAGGCAGTCACATGGTGGAGACGCAGGAAGCTCGCTGCTCCACTCTGTGGCTTGCCTCTGCAGAAGAACATGCTCAGCAGACTCTAGGGCTGGTGATTAGGGACAAGTAAGCTGATTGGACGCCACTACCTGGCCCCGGTGTGGGACGTTGAAGAAGGCGGTGGTGCAGTGGTAGTGGCTCCAGTTCTGTGTGTAAGATTCCAGCTGAGTCTGAGTGCTCCTGACTGGCAGTCCTCGTGTGAGCCAGCTGCCAGCATCCCTCACTGGTGAGCTTGACCTTGGGCCGCAGGGTTTCTGAAAGGTCTGGATCTCCTTCCACTCCTGGAGCCCGGCCATGTGGAGTAGGCCCTCTCTGGTCATCAAGGAGTTGTTTTTATCTGGATGCAGCTGCGACTGCCAGAGGCATTTCCTGGGGCTGGCCCAAGGCCTAGCAAGGATTTGAATGTGGCCAGACTTGAAAGCTGAGCAAACCTCAAAAACCCAGTGGTCGGTAACCCCCTGGAATTGGCAGCTGCCAAGGACGTGGCAGCCAGGAAGCCATTAGGCTGGGTCTGGCCCAGGGTTCTAGCCCAGCAGAAGTGAGGCATACAAGCTCTCCCCTCTGTAATGAAATGAGTTCTCTCTCAGCAACCTGAGGTGCCACAGTCCTAACAAGTGACCACACACCTGTCTTGTTGTCCTAGCATATCAAGAAGGCAGCTGAGCCCGACAAGATTGACAATGGCCCCACGCCACTGAGAGGGGACCCCAGCCCACACAGGGCCATGCGGGGGTGGGTGGACAGAATGGGGTTGTTCAGAGCCAGGCAAAGGGCTATGGCATCAGTCAGACCTGAGCTCAAATCTTGCTGGCTGTGGTGTTACAAGGTCAGAACTGAATCCTCCACGTCTCAGTTCCCTCCCCTGCAAAATGAGGAGAATCATACTGATCTCACAGAGTGGCTGTGAGAACCCAGGAGTTAAAACTTGCATCATAACCACACACGTTACTATCCTAACAGATCAATTTCTACCACAGATTAAAGCATGGACACCAATTTAGGAAATCCCGGATTTATAGAAAGTTAGTATATGACGGTATCTCAGAAATGGCTCAGCACAACTTTTTTATTTTACAGAGAAGTAAGTTGACGCCCAGAAAAATTGTATGGCTCACTAGGGCAGGGCAGGATTTGGGATCCCACGTCTCCGGGCTGTCTTGCTCACCCACGTGTCATTCTCAACCAGTTGTAAGGCCTTAGCCAGGGCTGATCATTCACCGGCTTTTGAAAGGGTGATGTTTCTGTGGTAGGGGCATCTTCTGATGAGGACATCCCCAAAGATAGGGCTCCCTGTCCCTCTGCATTCCTGGCACAGAGTGAGGGCTTGGTAAATGTTGGCTCCTTTGAATCAAAAATCCTGGATGCCCGTAGGAGGATGGAATGGTTTCAGCACTAAACACAGCAATGCTTCGCACCCAGCCTTTCCTTTTTTTTTTTTTTTTTTTTTTTGTGGACATGCCCTATGTCCCAACAATATATGCTCAGGCAGTCACTCAGAACACAAAATCACTTCTGCTGAAGGCAGTGCGGAGACATAGAAAAGGCACTGGACTGAGCTCAGAGGATTTCAGTCCAAACAGCTGCTCCAATACAGCCTAGCCGGTTCAAATTAACCAAGCCACCCACTTTCTCTGAGCATCAGTTTTCTAATCCGCAAAATGGGCCATACTCCCTGCCTTGCCTACTTTCCAGGGAAGCTGTCAGGATTAAGTGAGATTCCCTCACTTCCTCCAACATAGTTAGCAAGACTGCTAGCCAGTATTTGGTGATGGTAAGCCTGGATGCTGAAGCCAGAGTGCCTGGGTTCAAATCTAGCTCTAACTCTTACACACTAGCTGTGTGCCCTTGGGCATTAGTCAGTCTCCCTGGCCTCACTTTCCACAGTTGTAAAATGGGGATAATCTTATTTACCTGATAAGATGATTAAAACTACAAGAATTAATTCATATATGTTTAGAACAGTGCCTAGGAAATATAGGTACTTAGTTAAATGCCAACTCATAAGATTATTTATTAGTTTAGAGGTTAAGTTTTTTCCAACCTAAATTCTCTCATGCCCTCATTTGCAGGAGCCTGTTATCTGCCTCACGGGCCCTTGCTGGCTCATGCCTTCCGTTAAACTGTCCGGTGATCTCAGAATTTCCTCCTACAAGTCTTCTTCCAAATGCCCAGCAGAGAGAGTGAACAAGAGACTCTGAGCAGACTTTGGTTATTCGCTCACCCAACGATGCCCGGTCCAACACTGTCCCTTAGATGCTCATCCACTGCAGGGATCCCCTGCCACTGGGACCTTCACCAACATTGCTGTGTCCCTTCGTTTGGCTCCAAAGCTGCACTCTCTTAGATCACACTCACAGAACCTCTCAAATCAGAACCCTGCGCTGGGAGGCAGGGTCCAAAGTCTTCCAGCCTCAAATCCAGGCTGTGCAGGGGCCATTCCAGACCCAAGAAAACCAGACCCCTCGTGTTGAACACAGACACCCTCTGCCTCCTTGTGAAACGCTTGCTGTGCCCTCCTGCCTGCTCACCTTGGTTCGGGCTCTAACTGCCATTCCCAAAGCCCTAACTTTGACTCTCAGGAATATAGGCCTGGGTCCATAGAAGCTTTCTTTCCCTCTACCCAGGAGTCAAATCTTTCAGAGAGAGTTGGCTTTGCTATGCATTTCCCTGTGGCGACGAGGACCTGCTTCCCTTACCTCTGCATATCCCAGAGGACCCAGTGGCTCTTACCAAGCTGTGAGGTCATTCTGGGGTAGTGGATAAAATGGTGGCCCCCTTCCCCAGTATATATGTCTACCTGGGACCTGTGAATGTGACCTTATTTGGAAAAAGGGTCTTCATAGCTGTAATTAATTTAAGGATCTTAAAATGAAATCATCTTGGGTCACCCTAAATCAAATGACAGTTGTTCAACAGGAGACAGATGAGAAGACACAGATACACAGAGGAGGTGGCGTGAAAGTGACAGCATAGACTGGGGTTACACAAGCCAAGAAGCACCTGGAACTACCAGGAGGTGGAAGAGGTGAGGAAGATCCTCCTCTAGAGCCTCTGGAGAGATGGTGGCCATGTTGACAGATTGATTTTGGACTTCTGGCCTCCGGAGCAGTGAGAGAATAGTGTTTGTTGTTTTTAAGCCACCCAGTTTGCAATAATTTGTAACAGCAGTCCTAGGAAATGAATACCTGGTGTCCACCCATGCCGAGAAAAGGCCGACAGCTTCCTGCATCCTGTTGTGCAGACATTTATTACAAGCCTACTGCCCACTAGCTGGTGCTGGGCTAGGAATGCTGAGAAAGGATAAAGCATGCCTTGTTAACCACAAAGTGCTCCACATACACATGTGTGTCATTAGCTGTGACCATGATTGATTTTATAGAATCCGACTCTTCAAGTTGGGCTAGGATTTTAAAAGTTGTCAGAGCTTAACCTTGAATTTCCCAAGTTCAGGCAGTGATAATACCTAGCTTTAAATTAAGCCCTTTGTGCCAGGTACTGGTCTCTCCGCTTTACATGTGTTATTTTACAGAACTCTTATAACAACCAGAGGTACCTGCAACTAAGATCACTTATGTAGGGGTATGGAATGTTGAGTGCAGAGAAGTCACATAATTTGTCCGAAATTCCACTGTACATGCAGGAACCAGGCATGAAAATGTGACCTCCATACTCGCCCACTTGGCCATTTGACCACCATGCCACTGTCACTTAGCAAGAGCTCAGACACCAAGGACTGAGCTAGGTACAGGGGCCACTGGGATGACTGCAAGATAGTCCCTGCCCAGGAGACAGTAGATAAGAAAAAAGTGTAAACAAAGTATAATAATAAGGTTGTCCAATGTCTACAGTAAAGGTAAGAAATGAGTCTAGAATTTGGTCAGAGGCTGACATGGGCAAGCACTAGTGGCAGGTTGAGGAGCTGATTCTGTAGGCAGGGGGAGGACTCTTTAAAAGAACACACTGTCAGCAGGGTGCCAGGGGGAGGGGGCTTCAGGGTGAGCAGAAGGAAGGAAGGAGTACAGACAGCATTTTTTTTTTTTAGTCCACTTAACTTGTTTTATCAGGATGGTCCGGGGTTTCTAGTTCCTGGCTCTCTCCTACCTTGCTTGGTCTGCTCACATTAATTTCACTCTGGGCTCCTCCCAGTCTCCTGGCAAGTCCGTAACTGGTCAGTTTTTCCTCCAGTCGGTTTCCGAACTCAAGTCTTTTCTAATTGACCAGGTCTTGCAAATGGCATTCTCCTTTATTACTCCCTTTACAGTTCCTTCGACCTGGAACAAATTAGCATTTTTCCAGTCTCTAAATTCCTATTGTCATCTTATCCCTAGTACCCATTTCTCAGCTGCTAAACAGCTGCACACAAGCAGTCATGAAATAATCCAGTGATTTTTTTTTATTGCCCACCCTTGATTGACAGGATGCTGCTGGGTACCATGGAAGATGGATAGAATTGTCTGTCTCCTCCACTTGACAAGGACCTTCTTTTTGTGTTAACCTAGTGCCCAACTTTTGGAAGATATTCAGTGTCTGTCAAATAAATGAAGAAATAGATTCTGTCTTTAATGAGCTTGTCATCTAGTTGGGCAGATAGGTATAGAAATGTCTTTCTCAGCTAACATCACTAAGGAATAAAAAAAAATTTAGATAAATGAATTGTCTGGATTAATCAAATATATTCCTTTAAAAACCAAATTATATTTTTATTAGATATTTTACTTGAGAAAATTTAACTTCTTTTATTTCTTTCTTGTATCAGTTATGACTCTATGTTGCCAGTAGCAGAAAATTCAACTGAAAGTGGATTTAGTAACCAAGAGAATTTTCTTATCTGAGAGCCAGAGGTTGACACTTTTGGGTGTGGCTTAATCCAGGCCTCAGACAATGTGATCAGGATGTAGTTCTTCCCCCTGACCTCACATTTTTGGCCTCTCTCTCCTAATGTTTGCTTTGCTCTCATGCAGTTTTTCCCTTTGAAGTAAAAGATGATACCAACAGTATGCAGGGCTACACTCTTCCTTATACATATCAGCCAGGAAGAAAAAGGTGTCTCTGATACCTCTTGTAGAAGAAGGAGGCTTATCTTTCCCTGAAGACTCATAAAAGGTCTTTGATTAGGTTAAACACTCATCTCTGAACCGATCTGTAGTAAGGGTATTGGGATGCTATGATTTCTTTGGGCCAATACGACCCATTCCTGGTGATCGCCTCAATCACACCCAACACCAGGACTGAGCACAGGGAAGGGAGATCCCTCCTAGGAAGTCAGAGAAGTGGGATATGATGCTGAGAAGCAACAACTCAATGTTTTCCACCTTCTTCTCTTCTTTCCCTGCCTCTCTTTGTCGCCTTCTTTCCTTCTTTCCTCTATGGCAAATTCTGTGCCCAGAGTAGAGGCTACAAACATGAGAACATATTTCCTGCCCTTGAGGCCCTTTAGGGCTCATTAGGGAGTGACAAATGAGAGCAGTGATTATAGCAACAGATGAATGCTAATAATAGATGGAAACATAAAGGAAGAAAGTGAACAGAATTGTTGGCCTGGGGAGAACTGTTAAAGCTTGAGTTGATTTTCCAGATTGAGTAAGAGGTTCCCAAAAAAGTCAAGAAGAGACATGACATTTGTATTAGAGAGAACAGAAAATGCTAATGCAAATAAATGTGAAGGACTGAGGTGAGCTCCAAGTGGTTCCACATGGCTGGAAGAGAGGTGAGGGGTGGGACAGAGAAGAGAAAAGGAGGGAAACTTAGACTGGGTATGTATTTGCCATCCACTGAACTGGGCATTGTATGTACATCACCTTATTTAATTCTTACAATAACCCAATGTGTTGTATGAATGGGATAAACTTATTTATAGTTATCCCTTCTCTTTTGTCCAGTTAGCATCTTTCTCTATTCCCCCTTCTTCTCATCTCTGAGAATAGAAGAGATAAAAATGGCAGACACAGATTTTCAGGAGAAAAGCAATGAGAACAGAAGTATAACCCCCAGAGTTCCAGCGAAGATGGAGGTATAGGTAGAAATGCTTCACTTCCTTGCACAACCAAAAGAAGGATAACAATTTAAAAACCAGAACTGGCAGAAAATCACACTACATGGAAGTCTGACAACCAAGGAGTTAAAGAAACATTCATCCAGACTGGTAGGAGGGGCAGAGATGGGCAGCTGGGGCAGAGAGGACACTCAGCAAGGCTCTGGCTAGTGGACAAGATTTCCCACATTCGTGGGTGAATAAGCCAGGAGGAACAACCAGGGAGCAAGACAGTCCTTGAAACCCAGGGTTTCAGCACGGGGGAAATAAAGACTCAAAACCTCTGGCTATAAAAACCTGCGGAGGTTATGGCGGCAGGAAAACCTCCCAGTCTCACAGGAGAGTCTGGTGGAGATGCCCATGGGGTCCTACAACATACCTACCCACCCAGGAATCAGCACCAGAAGGACCCAATTTGTTTTTGGGAAGTGGAGGAAGTGACTGAAATCCCACCAAGAGCCAAGCAAGTGGCATTGTTCCCTCTCAGACCCCTCCCCCACATAGAGCACTACAACACAATGACGTGGGTTACCCTGCCCTGGTGAATACCTAAGGCTCCACCCCTTACTATGTAACAAGCATGCCAAGATAAAAAAAATGTGGCCCAAATGAAAAACAGATCAAAGCTCTAGAAGAAATATAACTAAGCTATGAACAGATAGCCAATCTATTAGATGCAGAGTTCAAAACATTGGTAATCAGGATGCTCACAAAACTGATTGAGCTCGGTTGCAAAATGAAAGAAGAAATGAAGGCTATACAAAGTGAAACAAATGAAAATATACAAGAAACCAACAATGAAGGGAAGGAAACCTGGACTCAAATCAATAATTTGGAACAGAAGGAAGAAATAAACATTCAACTGGAACAGAATGTACAGACAAAAAACCTCTGAGGAACCTCTGGGACAACTTTAAATGCCCCAACATCTGAATCATAGGGTTACCAGAAGGGGAAGAGGAAGAGCAACAAATTGAAAACTTATTTGAACAAATAATGAAGGAAAAACTTCCCAATCTGGTGAAGGAAATTGACTTCCAGTAAGTCCAGGAAGCTCAGAGAGTCCCAAAGAAGTTGGACCCAAGGAAGCATACATCAAGGCCTATCATAATTAAGTTACCCAAGATTAAAGATAAGGAGAGAATCTTAAAAGCAGCAAGAGAAAAGGAGAGAATTACCTACAAAGCAATGCCCATGAGACTATTAGCTGATTTCTCAAAGGAAACCTTGCAGGCAAGAAGGGGCTGGAGAGAAATATTCCAAGTCATGAAAGGCAAGGATGCACATCCAAGAATACTCTATCCAGCAAAGCTATCATTTAGAATGGAAGGGCAGATAAAGTGCTTCTCAGATAAGGTCAAGTTCAAGGAGTTCATCATCACCAAGCCATTATTATATAAAATGTTAAAGGGACTTATTTAAGAAATGGAAGAAGATAAAAAACTATTAACAGTAAAATGACAACAAACACACCTATCAACAACTGAACATAAAAAAACAAAAACACAATTTTCTCGTGCAATTTCAGTGGGTCAGGAATTTGGGAGTGTCTTAGGAGGGTGGTTCTGGCTCAGAGTCCATCATGAGGTGGCAGTCAAAGTGTAAGTTTGGCTGTGGTCACCTGAAAGCATGACTGGGCCTAGAAGAGCCACTTCCACAATGGCCCACTCACATGGCTGTGGGCAGAAGGCCTCAGTTCCTTATCAGATGAACCTCTCCACTGGAGGGCCTGATAACATACATGGTGCTGGCCTTCCCCAGAGTGAGTGACCTAAGAGAGTGAGATGGACACTACAGTGTCCGAAGTCACACACAGGCATTTCAACAGGATCCAATTAGTTATACAGGTAAGCCTTATATAGTGTGGGTGGGGCCTGTACAAGGGAATGAATGCCAGGAAATGAGAATTTTGGGGGGCCACCTGGAAGGTCAGCCACTGAACACATCCTTAAATGTTTGAGGAAGGCATGAAGAGAGACGAAATATTTCACTTTGGGCCACGTCCAGTAAATGCTTTGCTGCTCAGGCAGGAATTGAACGTTTCTGAGTCCTGGCTTTATATACCCATTTTAAAGATGGAAAATATTACCCTAGCTCAATCACCATGAAGAACTGGCTGATCTTGGTGCCACCTAAATCCATGTTGCTTCCACAGGGTGAAACTAACGTTTAAAAAATATGTTGAGAGGCTCTTAATGACAGTCTGCACTTCACAGTAAGTGGACTGCAGAACCCACGTATGTCTTGCCCTACAGTCTGAACTGATTCTATCTATACTGTTGTTTCTCAATTGTTTTTGTATTGTTTCTTATTTTCTTATTTACTTAATGAATATTTACAAAACATAACATACATTCTTCAAGGGGAAGGATTATTTCTTATTTATCTTGCCATTCCAACATCAAAAATAGTGTTTTGAACATAGTAGTTTAATTTTATTAGTAATGGTTCATTACCTTGGGAGAGGATTCAGCCAGGATTCTGTCAGGAAAATAGAAGTCACTCTAGGTATTTCAGGTTGGAAGTGAATTTCAGTAGGGAATTAGAGGCCTAGTCCGCCACGGGTAGGGCTGGGGGCAGGGTGGGGAGGGCTGCTGCTCACTGTCAAGGAATCTGTAAGTTCGGGCATCCCTGTGAAGCCGGCACCAGGATCTCAGCTGTCGGCAGCACCTGGTGGTTAACGCTCAGGAGGGCACCCAGGAACCCACAGCTGCCTACAGAAAACAACAACTTCTCCTTCTCATACTGTTATAGAACGGACCATGGGGGTGGGGGTTAGTGCAGGTAAAGGATATATTATTACCAAAAGGAACCCCCCTTTTTCTCTGGGGGTTCCTCCCCCGTACTAGGTTCGCTTTGCCTGCCGCCAGAGGAGTCGCCTCTCAATGCCAGAGATTGGTAAAAAGGAAAGGAATTATTCATTTACAAGTTATACAGACTTAGAATTACTTAAGTCATTACTTAATGTCCTCATTAAAATACTAAAGTCCTTTAGAATACTCACAGACACACACAGTCCTTCCTTCTCTCTCTGCCCAGTCTGGGGTACCATATCTCAGGAAAAGAAGTAGAAGTCCGTGATTCAGTCTCCCAGCACTATCAGCTGTGTCACTGCCACAATCTCCAGTTAATCCAAAACCATGTGGCACCTTCTCATGGCCCACCAGCAAGAGTCCTTTCACCTCTTTTCTTCCAGGCGAAGTCTCTCCTGCTTCCTAAGCCATGTGGCAAAAGGGAGCGCCCCAAAGCCATGTAGTCCTGCTGCTGCCAAAGCCACATGGTGATTCTCTCTAAAGCTGCATGGTTCTTCTCTGCTAAAGCAGTGTGGTTCCTCCCCTGGTATGGCTGCTGTGCCGGGGTTTAAATCCCCATGCCAATCTTCCTCTGCGGCCCAATTTCCGACTCCTCCCACAATGGCCACAGCTGCCAGCATTCCCATATTTTTCCAGCTTTACTGGGCTGCCATAGTAAGTCCGGGCAGGTGTGGCCCCATGGCATGGAGCCAATCATTTCCAAGCTCTCACACAGGTGCTGTGACCAGGGGGAGTTGCCTCCCAGTTACATCTTGGGTGGAAATCACTTCCATCCCCCTGGCTCAAAACATGGCCACAGCTATTTAACATTTCCATGAAACCAGTCAAAGGTTATAGATATATTAAATGACCACGCTAGAGGTTAGCTGCAAAGCTGTTGCTATACAAAACAGCTCTGAATGGTCCTGCTCCATGTGTCCCATCCCCCAGCTCAGAATTGAGGGGGTGAGGATTTCATATATATATATTTTCTCTAATATTTCCTGGACACCCTGTGTTCTGGACCCCTTTACAAATCCCTATTTGTCCCTCCCCCTCCCCTGGCTACACCCTGTTACAATCCATCTTCCAAATCTCCTGGGATTCTCTTTCATTGGTAGAGTCTCTCTCATTGGGAGTATTATTGGACATCAAAACACTGTCTGGTACAGACAGGCAAGGCTTTCAGATGATCGTGGCTGATCTTCAGGGGGACTTGCATTTGCTAATTATCACACAATATTCTTTGGAGGGCTAACATCTCAAGATATAGATAGTTAAAGTCTGAATGAGAATTATCTTATTTTTGAGAACTAGTATCAGTAATTATTATTCATAATGACAATAACAGCATAGTCATTATGGCTGTAGTTTCAGAATTTTAAAACTGAGGCATGAATATCTGGTCTGTGATCTTGAGGAAGCCATTTAAACCTCCCTCTTCAATTTCTCATTTGTAGCATGGGGATAATAGGATCTCACTCATAGGCTTATTGTGAAGATTAAATGAAGTTAAACATAAAATACCTACTCTGCACAAGCCTGGGAACCAGCAGACACTTAAGAAGTGGGAGCTATCTGTATTCATCATAGTACATCACCATTTACAATATATCTCAACACATGGGACCTCATGTGACAAAGCCAGTTAGGAAGGGACCTAGGAAAAGAAAGGAGGAAGAGTGAGAGACATGAACTCAGGAGGTTTAGAAGGCAATGAAAAAGCCCTGGATGCGGGAGTCCAGGGTCCGGGGCTAGAGGGGGAGGTGGCTGGCTGGCTCCAGGGAGAACAGACGCCTTGGAGACGGCAAACCCATCTTGTCAACCATTTCCTTCCAATGTTTCCGTTTAAATGGGAGGATGGGAAATACGAACAAGTGCTAAGAGTCTATAAAAGCTCTGAGTGCTAACATCTGAATGATGACCACAGTTTTAGATACATTTTTTTCCCCTAAATGTTAAAACAGAAAACGTAAATGCTGAGGCATGTCTTCAGCGCCAGTTCCAGCCATAGAGGTTCTGTGGCTCCATTTAAGAGCAGGACGGTGGCCTTTTCTGGGTCAATTAACTTATTTTAAAGATTTTGGAAATTTGGTTTTTTCCCCCTAGATTAATCAATCACAGATGAACTATTTCAACTGATTTTAGGATTTTCCCCTTTACTGATTACACAGGAAGTATGCTCAGACCTTCATAGGCTTCACTCTTCCTATCATTGTCTTTGTGGGGACAGCAGCTCCATCGCCCGTGTCCCCGGCGGTCTCGGAGGAGTGCTGTGCTCCCGAAGGAGGGCAGGGATTTACGGCCACGCTCCGGGGGGCTGGACCTTGGCCACCAGTGCCCTGAGAGCCACCATTTTGGGTGTCTTTCATTTTTAACATAGGCAGTTGGTCTTTTCTCAATCTTCTGTGAAAATGAATCAAAGCATTTGTAGAATTTTTTTGCTATTTCTATGAACACACAACACATTCTAACTTAAAATGTTTTCTACGCAAACTGGGATTTAAATCAAGTTCACTGGCAACCCTTCATGACCAGGCCGCAGCCCCCTAATCCCAAACAGAAATTATGAAGTTGGTGCTGCTAATTATAGCTCTGCCTCTTATTAACTGTGTTCTTGAGTCATCTTTGTCACCTCTGTCAACCTCAGTTTCTTCTTCTGTACATACGGAATAAACACTCTTTCCTGGAGTTCTTGTAATATTAAGTAGGTCACATATAAAGCACACCATGCAGATTTGGGCACATGGTGAGTGCTCAGTAAATAATTATCATAATTATTATGCAGCATTAGGTCCAAGGTCATTCAGTTAGTCCCAAGGTCATACTAGTAAAAGGCAAAGCCAAGAGTTGACCCCAGTGGAGCCTAACCCCACCCCCCTCCGTTGTAGAACTCTGCCTCCCATTTGAGAGGGAGATTCAAGGTGTGTTTATTCCCTAACAGGTGAGTCAAGGAGATAAATGAACATAAAAAAGCAATGAAAGGAAGTGTGTGATAAGGGGTCAAATAAGGCGATGAAAAGGAAATACTAGAGCAGCACAAAGATGAGAGGCTTAAATTAGGTTTAAAGGGAGACAGGAGGGAGAAGGGCCTTTTTGTTTGGCTTGATCCTCTCAGCTGATCAGCAGCCCGGAATCAGATCTTTCTGTCAGACTAGTTCAGACTTGGTTAAAGTCCTGGCTCTCCGATTATCACTGTGTGAACCTAGGGACATCATTTCACCTCAGCCTGGGTCTTGATCTCCAGTTCCATGAAACGAGGGAGTTAGGCTCTGTAAAACTCCTCTCAACTCCAACTTGTTCTAGGAGAATATAGCACTCAGTTTTCACGTGTTCCGGGTATTTCGTAGTCATCTTGTTTTATTTTGGGTTTGTTGATTTTTAAGTGACAAAAACCCAATTAACTTCAAGGTAGAGGGGAGAAGGGAAGGCAGAGGGAAGGATGTAAGACGAGACCATAGGGATCTCTCACTTTTACATAAGAAGCAATGCATTCAAGTCTCACAACTGCAGAGAGCCAAGATTCTTGAATCATTTCTCTGTCTCTCTCTCTCATCTGTTTTTTTGCTTCTTTTTCTTGCTCCACATTTATTTCTTTCTCTTATTTCTCTTTGCAAACAATTTCTCTGCTTGTTCTTCAGCATACAAAGCCCCCAAATGTGCAGCCCACCCAAACACCTGCCTTGGCTCCCAAGTTTACAGAACTTCACAGGGATAGCTCAGTAACACAATCTGTGCCCAATTCCAAAATTTGGGGAAGGAAATCTAATTGGCGCAGCTATGGTCAGGGGATGCTCTCGGCCTCGTGCTGCAGTGGAGGCCAGTGCCTCTCCTCAGGCAGGGGCGTGGCGAGGGTGGGATGGGAGAGCCCCTCCGGTACTCATCCTTTCCCGGCACTGCGTCAGATGAGCTGCATCGCTCCCACACTGTCAGCTCCTCGGCCATCATTGCATCTGCTATATCTAAAAGGGAATCTTAAGAGTTCACAGTATTCGTGGAAACTGAGATGACACATAATAAAAACATCTAAGGTCCAAATACAGCTTTACAGGTTACATCGTAGGGTTCCCACATGTGACCTTATTGGACCCTCACCACGACTGTGAGGAGTAAGTATGATCATTACCTCCATTTCGTATTTGAAGAAAATGAGGCAAGCCCAAGGTCATTCCTCGTAAGAGGTTGAATCAGGATTCACATTTAAATATTCTGTCTTGAAATTCCAGCATGCGACTAGATGATTGCTCAGGATCCTTCTGATCCTAATTAGTTAATCAATCTGAATGTATACAGTAGATAATACTGTGTTTTCAAAAACTCCCATACCCTTTTGCTTCTGGGTGATTATTTCCATCTCCTTCTCAAGTTTCGCTTTGTATCATGATATGGCAAATCAGATGTTGCACTTTTTAAAAACCGCAACACAGAGGCTCTCATTTTATCAAAAATACATTTCATCTGAGAGCAGAAAGAGTGGAGAGGAAGTAGGAATTTCACAATAAAACAAGAAAGGCTCATGAAGTGCCGCCTAGCTGGGTCGTTAACGAGACACACGCCTCCGATCCGGAGACCACCTGGGACAAGGTCTGGGCACCTGGCCGAGGCTCCCGGATAAAGGTAGTCACAGGCTGCCTCCTGCCTCGGGCACCTGCGTGCGAGGCCCTCTGTTGCTGACATGTCAGGAATGCCTTTTATTTTTTTTATTGGTATAGGCCATGCTTTTGGTTGGCTTGCTAGTGTTTGTGTGAATTCTGGCTTTGGCTCTCAGCTTTCATTCCTGGGGAGCCATCCCCTGGAGAACTGACCTCCTTATGGGTGCCTCCATCTCAGAACAATAATACACATAATAAACATACCATTGTTTATTGATTACCCTGCAGTAGGTCATGCGGGAGTAAACAATTTACATAATAATATTCACTGCATTCTCCCATCAGCCCTATGATATAGGTGTTTGCCATTTTATAGATAGGGCCAGTGAGGCTCAGAAAAATAAAGCGCTATCCCACAGCTAATATGGAGCAGAACTGGCATTGAACTTAGACCTGGGCGGCTGCAAAGAGCATGCTCTTCACCATTATTGGGTTCAGGTTCTCCTCAGCCTGGGCTGGACACCGAGTGGCAGAAGTTAGATATATAAACCCAATTTTGCCTTCTTCAGAAACATGCACTTCAAAAGAGCACTCTGCATTTACTGGTACATGCTTTATATATTTGGGTTCGAAGTAAAAAATAATTTTTTTGATCACCAATACTAAAAATAATAATAATCATAGTAACTTTGAAACCCACTCAACTCCATCGCCATTCAGAACTTCCTCCAATTATCTCCCACCACCACACCTACCCATTTCGCCTTCCTCCTGGGCCGTCAGCTAGACGACCCTTCCCGGCCCTCCTTGTGGTTTTGTGGACATATGACTTGAGTTCTAGACGAAAGTCGGGCAGAAGTGAAGGGCACCACAAGCAGGCCCCGTCCTTCACTTTCTCTCCTTCCCGTCTGCTAGCTGGATATCTGCCTCCAGGGGAAGCCCCAGGTTGAAAATGGCAGAGGCTCCTTCTCCCTGGGTCCCTGAAAGTCTGTGTGGAGCAGAGCAACCATCTCCCTGCCCTCCACCAATCAGGCTTTGTTCGAACTAGAAAGAAACTCCTATCTTGTTACGTCACCGAAATCTACTAGTTAATACACACGACAGACTCTCTTGCTGGAATCCATGGGTTAAATGAAAGGCTGTGCCTGGACCAGGCCTTGCTTCGCAAGGAGGCTCACAGCATGACGTTCAGGTGCTCGGTCCATCTCCTCATCTAAGATTCAGGATCTCTGGACGGCCATGGCCCCAACTCTGTCATCAGGCAAAGTATTTGTTTTCTCCTTACAGCCAACATGGACACCCTACCAGGGCCTCTCTCCACTCTCGCATAGAAGGGACCATTTAGCCATTTCCTGCAATGTGGCAGAGGATGCCCCATTACTTACCAAATTTCTCAGAGAACTTTCAGATTCTTTAGCCTGAGTCTCTCATTTTACTGGTGTCAGAGCAGAAATGCAGAAATTCAGTCACCTGCCTAGGGACACACTGTAGTGGCAAAGGCAGTGAGAGAACCCAGAACCCAGGACTAGGGTGGGGTGAGCCAGGACCCTGGGGTGCAGTTTACTGAGACCCTGTCTCTCAGGTGCTGACCCTGTGCTTACGAGAGCCCTCTGAGGTGTTCTTTCTTTTCTACAAAAACGAGCCGCATTTTCAGCTGCTTCCCGCTCCTAGAAACTCAAGGGCAAAGAGACTTCATTTAAATTGTCTCAGTCTGTTTCAACTCCCTTGAAGTCTTTGTATGGGATTATAGTTCACTCGTTTGGACAAAAGCTACCCCCAACATTCTTTCCAAGAGGGGCAGGCCTCTCTTTCCTGACTTATGGAGTAAGTAGGCTTCTGTGGGACTGCAACCTAAATATTCTTAAAAGCTCTTCTGTCTAGCTGAGAGTATTTACTAGGTTTAAAGAACACCCCAGTCTTCCTCTGTGTCTCTCCTTTACTCTCAACACACTATCACACTTATAACACTTCTGACACCAGACCGGTGGGGGTTTTTACCACACTGAGCAATTCTGTCAGACATCAGCTGGGCGTCTGACAATTTATAGGCATACAGTAAGTCCTCAATTAATATCCTGGATAGGTTCTACAACTTTAAGTGAAATGACATATAACAAAACCATTTTCACCATAGTCTACTGATACGAACAAGAGTTAAATTCCTGTGGCATCTCAGCAATGTCATAACAAATGATGCTGAACGAAACGACATTGAGGACCTGCTGTACCTCAGTGATCTTGCAAGTTCAGTTCCAGACTACCACCACAAAGTGACTGGCACAGCAAAGCAAGTCACATGGATCTTCTGGTTTTCCAGCGCTTATAAAAGCTATGTTTACACTACACTGTCCTCTGTTAAGTGCACAGTGGCATGATGTCTAAAACAACAATGTACATACCTTAATTAAGAAATATGTTACTGCTAAAACACGCTAACCATCATCTCAGCTTTTACAGTCACAAGCTCCTTGCTCTTGGAGGGTCTCACCTTCCATTTGCGAAAAAGGCAGTATCTGTGAGCAGTGACGAAGTGGAGTGCAATAAAGCTCGGTATGCCCAGAGCTCAGTTCTGACACTGTCTACCCAGAGCCAGTGTCAGGTCCCACAGGACACGGGCTCCGTCCCACAAGGTTGCCTTCTCCTTAACATTTCAGACGCCAATTGCACGAAGTAGGTCCCAGATTACCCACAACTTCTGTCCATCTTGGCTACATATGAGAGGTTCCCATGACCTCCTCCCCTTGGATTTGATTATGCCATAGTGACTCACAGAACTCAGGGAAACACATTTATCAGTTTATGAAAGGACATGAGAAAGGATACAGGTGAAGAGCCAGATGAAGAGATACACAGAGGGAGGTATGGGAGGGCCCTGAGCTCAGGTGCTCCCAGCCCCGTGGAGCTGGGGTGTGGTCCCCTCCCAGTGTGGAGGCGTCTCCCTGCTTGGAAGCTCTCTGAACTCTGTACTATTGGATTTTTATGGGGGCTTCCTCATGTCGGCAGAATCAATCATTAACTCCATCGCCAGCCCTTTTCCTCTCCCTGGAGGATGGGGCTGAAAATTCCAAGCTTCTAATCATGGCTTGGTCCTTCCGGTGACCAGCCCCCACCCAGGAGCCCACCGAGAGTCACTTCATTAGAACAAAAGACATTGCTATCACCCAGGAAATTCCTGGGGTTTTAGGAACTCTATGTCAGGAAAGGGGGTCACAGACTAAATATTAGAACAAAAGGCGTCCCTAGTGTTCTTATCACTTAGGAAACTACAAGGCTGTTAGGAGCTCTGTTCCAGGAACCAGGGGCAGAGACCAAGATTTTTTTTTCCTATTATTTCACTGTAGGTATTACCTGAAATTAAATATTTCAGAAGTCTTAACAAAGAGTCTTACAGACCTATCCTCGATTTGTTCTTGTCCCTAAGCCAATTTTTTTTTTTTTTCACTTTAAGACCCTGTGCCCTACTGGAGAGACTAAAAATGTGAAATCATTTTATTTTTCCATCTAGCAAGTCTTAGTCTATCCAAAATTTCCTTTAAATTCTGCTTATAATCAGAACAGTTTCTTCTTTAGCTTATCTCTGTTTTAGCTGGAAAAACTCAACTTACACTTTCAACACCCGTTTCGAGATCTCTTTAGTCAGATCCACAAGTTCGCTAGTTATTTTCTGTGTTTCAGGCTTCTGTAGACAGCACTTTGTCAGTTGTTCTGGGGTCATCATTTTTCCATCCTGCCGTACTAGTTTGCTCAGTGGTTTTCCTGTCATGACATCTTCATCATCTTCTCAGGCTTTGCTAACACTTTCTTGACCACCTTTCCAGCTCCTTTGCTAGCCAGTCTCATTGCCAATGCCCAATTTGGTTCTAAGTTCCTGTTATAGCTACGTCCCACTTCCGGTACCAATGTACACATCGGTTACCTACAGTTGCTTGACAAACCACCCAGAAAACCTACTGGCTTAAAAAAATGTTTTCTGAAACTTAGTTCTGAAGATTATGTGGCTTGGTTGAGTGGTTTTTCTGATCTAGGTTTGCTGGACCAGGGCTGGAAGGTCACTGATGGCCCAGTCACATGTCTGGTGATAGGATGGAAGGACGGGGCTCCTGGGCCGTGTACCTCCGCAGCCAGCCCGCTAGCCCAGGCTTCCTCGCATGGATGCTGGGGTCCAGAAGCAGCTATAGAGAGCAAGCCCTGTTCCACGATCTGTTTGCACTTCATTTGTTAATTAATTCCCAAGTGGCCAAAGCAAGTCATTTGACCAAACTCAACTTCAAGGAGGGAAGAAGAGGACTTGATGAGAGGATCCACAAAATATGTGGCCATTCTACACATGTATAGTATAACATTAGCTTTGTTTTGTGGCATTATTTCGCGTGAGTTACAGGATTGCTGGTTGTTGAATGTGATAGGTGATTTTATGTATTAACTTGATGGGACCACGGAATGTCCAGACATTTGCCCAAACATTATTCTGTGTATTTGGCCGTTTATCTGGATGAGATTAACACTTGACTTGGTGGGCTGAGTAAAGCTGATTGCCTCCCCTAATGTGGGTGTGCTGAATAGAAAAAGAAAAAAGCCGAATCAGTGGGATTCTGCCTGATTGCTTAAGCTGGGATGTATCTTCTCCTGCCCTCAGATTGGAATTTGTACCTTCAGCTCTCCTGGGTCTCCAGCTTCCCAACCGCAGATTTTGGGATGTCTCAGCCTTCATAATTGTGTGAAGAATATCATAATTCATTATAATAAATCCCTTTATAAGTATAAATCTCTTTATAAACATAAAAATTTAAAAACCTGTTTACCTATCACTAATTGGCCCTCTTCCTCTGTATTCCCGGAGCCGGGGGGGGGAGGGGAGGGGGGGTTTGGGAGGGGCGGCATCGGGATTCCCCACCAGGCCAACACAGATCGCGTGGCTATGATGCTGCAGGTGCTGCCCTAAGTGCTTCACTTCCATTAACTCATTTAGTTGTCATAGCAATCATACGAGGCAGGCCTTTTTATTGTAACCATTTATAAAAAATAAATTAGAGATACAGAGAAGGTAAATAACTTGCCCAAGAATACACAGCCAGCAATAACAGGACTGGGTTTGCACCCAGGCAGAGCTGGGGATCTAACCACTACACTGTACTAAGTTCCTAAGGCCAAAAGGAAGTGGTGGAAGAAGCAGCAAGAGACAGAGGAGAAAACAAAGGGAAGGCAGCTAAGGGGTGAAGGAAGAGAGGTGTGCTGGCCACAGAGCATACTGAGTCTCGCGTGCTGAAGTGGACGCTTTGGGGAGGTGTCTTTACAGGTCCCACAACCTCTTCAAGTGTTTCTTTCCACCAGACATTCTCAGGAGCTGTGTACGAACAGATTGTACCGCTTTCCCCTGACCCTGGCTGGCTGCATTGGATCCAACCTAGGCCGGCAATAATCTTTCAGGAGTTTGGAATTGGGTCTGAGAGATTCCAGATCTGAGCTGGACTGTGGTATTGGAAGAAGGAGACACAGGGCCGGTGTGGGCCGAGTCCTGCCGACTGTGTGGCCTTGATAGCCGGGACAAAGGCAGTGCAGGCGTAAGAGAGAGCAGAGAGGGTGGGTGGTGGCTCCCTGGGGTGCCTCCCGTTTGCAGGCCCAGCAGCTCCTTGCGCTTCTGCTCTGTGGCTCTACGAGGTTCCCCAGATTTCCCCGTCCTGCTCGAATTAAAGCGCACTGATCTGTGGCCCTTATAACCCAAAGCCTTAGGGATTTTGTACACATAGGAAAAAATGTTTAAGTGTTATTTGAAGGTGATGGTATTCCTTAAAACAATTTTTTAAAGGGAAGAGGAAAAGGGGTAAAATTGTTTTGTCTGGACCACATTGTGGAGGTTATAGGGCGGCCGATTTAAGCTCGCAAGAATGAAGAACTCCCTAACATGAACACTGTCTAAAATGTGGAATTGGGGGTTTCCTGGCACTTGGGTGGCATAAGTCCAGAATAGCTAATCCCGTGACAGAGGGGATACAGGCTTCAGGAAGGGGAGGAGTTAGACTGGGCAATGACTTCTGGGGTGGCTTCTACCCTGCCCTTGTGTGATTCTATGACTCTGGACGGGGGCTGGGACATTTTTCAGTCAGGACTTTGTTTCTGGTGACGAAGGTGCTCTTGTTTAGAACACACAGTTGCACCAACCGCCTAAGGGACCTTGGCTGGGGCCAGGGAGCCAATGAGGAGACACTGGCTTCCTAAGCCCCTGCACGGCGAGCGCTGCAGCAGGAGCCAGGTGCGCTCTCGTCCTGATCAACAACGTTTCTTCCTGCCTCTGCCAGGATGGGCCAGCCCGCCCTTCTGGCGCACTAACCAGCTTCTGTCTGGTGAAGGCCCCGGGCATGGAGCATCTGAATGGCAATTAAGACTCAGGACGTGTCTGAAGGTTTGGTGGCTGGCTTCTGCTACTCCACACACCCAAACGACTGAACAAGAGGGAGAGAGAAGCCTCAAAACCTTGTTCACACAGAAGAATCAGCTTCAACACAACCTTTTCTACATCTTCTTTCCCTCCCTGCCTTGCCAAAGTGTAACTGGTGGTTCGGGTTCTAAAAATAAGAATACCTCATTAGCAAAGAAATCCAAAAAGCCTAAAGAGAAGAGAAATGGTTCAAAATCCTATGACTCAGAAACAGCCAATACTTACTTTTTTAGTGAACATCTCTCAAATCTCTTCTCTCACACACGCTGTAATTTAATGAACTCATCCTTTGAGCTGTTCTGTAAACTGTTTTTTAACAGAGCCACCTCTCCCGGACATGTTTTCATGTTGATAAACATAGACGGACCTTCTGCGGCCCCCTCTTCTCCTCCCGATGGTTTTCCTGCTTAATTTGGACTGTGGCAGCCCTCCTAGCCCAGCCAGCCAGGCCCCCTTCCTTCCCCAGACATCAATAATTGAACAAAAGCCTCCACAGACTTGGAGCTGGGCACCGCAGTGGCCGCCCGCAGCCCCGAGGCAGCTCGGCTCCACGTAGCAACAACCTTCCCGCTGAGGCTTTGGAAGGAGCCGCTGCTGGGGAAATCACACTGAAGGAAAGTGACAACAGAAATTTCTTTTGGCTCCTTGGCTGGCTTGTCTCGCTCCTTCTTTACTGAATTCTTGGCTCGTCTCTAATTATCTAGTACCCAGAGCGTCAGAGCAAGGCTGCAGCTGAGAGGACACCATGTTTCAAATCATTTGCCAAGGGAGTTTAGAATCTTTATCACACACACAAAAAAACAAAAAACCCCATACACAATAGAAAAAGGAATTGAATGTAGCTTTGGACCCCGCTCGAGCTAAATGAGAGTTGTGGCTTCGCAGGGCACCAGCGGGGTCCTGATTCACAGGGATGGAGCCTGCTGGGCGATGGGCCTGCCACCAGCGTCCGGGCTGGTGGGTTCGTTCTGACGGGGGCCTCACACCTTCCAGAGTGGCATATCCTGAAACAACAATCAGTGCTTCCAAACTGTGCTTCACCTTCAGATTTTTGCTTAGCCTCTAGTTGGAGAGTATAAATACAGGGAGGACATGGTTTCTCAGCCTTGACACTGCTGACATTTGGGCTGGATAGTTCTTCGCTGTGAAGGGCTACTGTGCACATTGTAGGGTATTTGGAAGCATCCCTGGACCCTACCCACTAGATGCTGGACCACCTCAGCTGTGACAAACAAAATATTTCCAGATATTGCCAGATATTCCTGGGGCTGGGGCAAAATCACCCTCCATGGGTATAGTGGTTAATAGAGTGGGCATTGCAGCCAAAGCAACCTGGATTCAAGTCCTGGCATTGATTCTTACTTCACCATGTCACCTTGGGAAAGTTATTTTTAACAATTTTGGTCCTTAGTTTTTTCATCTTTACAATGGGTTAAATAATAGTACTTACCACCAGGGGTTAGTGAGAAGACTCAGCAATAGAAGGGAAATAAATTGGTCAGCAAAGGGATCAGTGAATTATTGAATTTCATTCCTCACTGTAATTCCTTGAAGTAGTTAATATCCATATCCCCATTCTTCAGAAAACTGAGATTTAGGGATGTTGGCAACTTCCTTGATAAGTAGTGGCCTGTACTGTTAATTCCTAGAGCAAAGGAACTTCCCAGCCAGGCCTGGAACAGGTTACTAGATGCTGACAGACCAGGTCTCTCAGACCGAGGGGCAGTGAGCAGGGGCTGGGCTGCCAGAACCCCCGACTAGTTGTCTTGGTTACCAGGTGTGCTTAGACGTCATCCTTTTGTCTGAGAGCCAGGTTGTATGGGAAAGCCCTCTTGTAACTCCAAGCCATTATACAAATGAAAGCTGTTCTTATGTAGAAATTATTATTATTATTCAGAACTTATCCCAGTGAGGATGTAAGTGCCCAAGGGAAAGGCTTATTTACTCTAGGAATTGGACCTTATTGACTGTTACAATCCCTTTCCCTGCACAAGATTTTATGGAGCCAACATCTTATGCATGAAGATGTGAGAACTGGTACGGATGGTGAGAGAAGAAAGAAAGGCTGAGAGTCGCTGGAGCTGAGGAGCTAGGCTGGGGGATAGGACCCAAGATGGACAACTAATCAGGGTAGATTGCATGGCAAGATGTTTCAGCTGGAGGCTGCTTCGTCTCTGAGGATGGCTCTCTCTTCTGCTTCCTCTTCAACCTCCAGAATCAAGATTCAATCCTGGGTGAATAGAAGGATGAACTAATGAGTGATAAGCAAGTAGAGCAAATTGTTAGTGATAGTATCTAGGTGGTGAGTGTATGGGTGTTCACTGTAGAGTTATTTCACTGCTTTACGTTTGAAATTTTTCATAATGAAAACATAGTTAACCTCTGGAAGAATGAAAGATGAACAAGAGAAAATATCTAAAGGTCAGGGACCTTATTCTCACTCAGACCAATTTGAAGGCTCAGCCAGGCAGATGTTACTGGATTGTGGCCTCTGTCACATCAAGTGCAGTGAGTGCTTGTGGTCCTGGGGCATGGGGGTGGCCGGGAGAGAGGGGGAGGGGAGGACAGAGGCAAGACTCACTGGCTCATGCTTTCAAAGGCTGCAATTCAATGCCCGGTCTGTCTCATTTCCCCTTCCCCTGTCTATCTCTCATTTGTGTAGAAGTCCCCTGGAAGAAGCAGCTGCCTTGGACATGGTTTCCTGTTCTGGGCCTCTTTCATCACCTCCTATTTCAGCCGTGGCCTCGCTGGGCTCCAGCCTCTCAGTAGCCTCCTCCTGGCTGCTAGTGCTGACAGTGAGCTTCCAGGATAGCCAGGGTGTAGTAGCCTATTACAGTTCCTGCTGGGTTACCTATTACTGCCTTCTCAGATGTATTTATAGTTTTCCCAGGAACCCAGGAGATTATATTTCTTTCCTTTTGACTTTTAAAATAGAAAATGGTAAATTTTTAAAAGAATTTTTGTAGAAAAGCAAAACATTTTCCACAACTTAATTTTAACATGTTATTTTCCTGTCAGAAGCAGTTACTGTTTGAGATCGCAGTGTTCGGACAGGTACAGGTTTGAATCCCTGCTCTGCCACTTGCTGGCTATATTGACATGGTCCACATACACAACCTCCCTATGCCTCATTTTCCTCACCTATAAGGTAACAATTCATGCTTAATGTTGATTTGAAAATGAGAAAATAATATATGTAAAGCTCTTTGCATGATGCCTGGCACAGAGTACATTTGCAGATAATGTAGCCATGAATATTATCATTATTTATTATTGTATTCCCCTATTCTCTTTTAGCCCTTATTTATAGACATCCAATTTTTTAAATTTTATTTCTATTTAGAGTGGGGGGGGGAGAAAGAGAGGGAGGGAAACATCAATCGGTTGCCTCTCCCACAACCCAGGCATGTGCCCTGACCGGGGATTGAACTGCTGACCTTCTGTTTCACAAGCTGCGTTCAAATCCACTGAGCCACACCAGCCAGGGCCAGACATCCAAATTTTTAAAGAGTTGAAGGAATAGTTTATTTTCATTTTCATATAGAATTTTTTTATTTAATTTTTCACACTGGGAAGTGGTGTGGCTGCCAAGTACCAGAGTGGTATTATCAATCTCACAGGAATTTATCTATGTTAGTTAAACTCACAGAAAGTTTGTATAAATCCAAATGTCAATTTGTTGATTTGCTGAGAGAAATGGAACTGCCACAATTGTCAAAAAAATCACAAAGTGTAGAACAAGAGTCTAAGGTCCTTTCCAATAAACAGAAGGCATATAGAGTGATTTATATAGTAATGAAGTGGTTTAACACAAGATTGTGTGGTTGATTTGTAATTTAAGAGGATAAATTCATACTAAATAAACAATAAGACATTCATAAGCTTTTGTGGCCATCTTCTGTGTCACAGTTAGAGGACACATTCCAGTGAGATTAGACACGAGGTCTGAATTGAATCATCCTAGAAGAATTTTTTAAAAACCTTGACTATTACAAGAAGCTTCTAGATACTTCACAATAACATACAATTTTTTAAATCTATATTTATTTAAATGTATTCTTTTTATCTATCCTTTATTATGTAGGTAGCCCAGGCACATGATTAAAAAAATAAAAAAGTATAATGATATAAGAGTGAAGAGTCACTCCATCCATGTCCCACAGTCTCTCCTCAGGAAAAACCACTCTTGATAGTTTTTACCGGTTCTTTCAGAGGTATTTTATGACCACAAAAGAAAATAGAAGATATTACAGTTAAATTGCTCTTTTCCCCAACTGTATAGATTTTTTTGTCCTTGTGCTTCTGAGGACAGAGAAATGCAAATGTTTTCCAGCGACCTTTTCTTATCTCATGAGGAGGGTATGCCTAGCCCAGTGCTCTGAACTGTCAAAGTACTTACGTCAACAAGATTATTTCCTATCAAGCTCTCTGATGAAATGCCATTATGCTTTATGGTCTATTTCCATTTAATTATAGTAAAGGCTAAAGCAAAGATTTTAAGTTTATAATTTCTGTTTCCACACATTGAACAATAGCAATATCAGCAAATTAGTGTAGTGCTGAAACCTGGAATCACAAGAATGGAAAATGTGGATTAGAATGTCCCCAAGGTCATGATGAGGTAGGTACTTTTTCTCTGTTGATAGATTACTTAGGCAGTCAAACATCATTTGAAGTAAGAAACCATAAAGAAATAATAAATAGATGTTGCCCTGGCTG
>PVJI01007902.1:0-74836 GCA_004026765.1 Micronycteris hirsuta | reverse complement strand
TAAGAAAAACTCTGGTGGCTATCAAACCTCCATTTTTATTTCAGAAAGTAGAGCTCACTAGTTCCCTTCTGTTCCACTGTCTCCTAGCTTAAGAATAAAAATAGGGGTGCTTCTCTCTTTTAGGAAGCTTCTCTCTAGCCAAAAGACTCTAGCCCAGCTGGGCATTGGAGATTTCTTGCCTCACTTGGGCAGTTTGCCTTTCTGGAACCTTTCAGCCTGAATAATTTTCCCAAATCCTGCCATTCCCAACTTCTCCTCTGGGGGCGCTGTCTCATTATGATTTGGCCCCAATCCTTCAAAGGGCACCCTGGCTCAATTAAATGATTGAGCAGCTGCCCCTGGCTGATTACTAGGACACTGGTCTCAAAAGACCTCACAGGACACCAAGGATCAAAGAAGTCCCATCAGCCAGGTCACTGACCAGGAGATCACGTATTTCTCAAAACGTAAACTGTTTCATTTCTTATTGCCTAAGAAAAATCTCATAAGGGAATCTGAGTCATGAAGGAAGAGGGGAGCTGCTGGGGATTTATTTATTTTTTCCAGTGGAGAGATGATACACTAGGTTGGACTAGAGTAGGTGACTGTCTCACCAGGTCATTCTTAGGGGAGAGCAGAGATAGTATAGCTTGAAAACAGTCTAGTATCAGCCACAGCTGTGAAGTGGGAGGGAAAGTAAGCATTCTCAGCAGGCAATGAAAGTCAGTTATTCATTACCACCAAGACTTGACAGTGCACTGAACACTCGACATTATATTTATGCAACATAAAATAATGTGATGCAATTTTTATGACCTAATTTAATCCAGTAGAGGGTATCGGTTTAATAAAGACAAGGACAATAGAATTAAAGTTTTCTATAGATCTACATAACAGAAGGCTAGTAAAAAAGGCTATTGTGCTAATTTGACAGGAAATAGATGGTGTTGTCAAAAATTTGTAAAATGGAGAGGAAATGCCTCATTTGCCTGTCACTCCACGTTGGTACCTTGCTTACCTTCTAGATATCCATGGCAACTGGCTGGAAATGGCTAATGTAAATATAGAAGTACCACCACTAGCTGCTCCTTGGACACATGGAGAGATGTGGGCTCAAAGCTAAGTATGCTTTCATCCAAGAAGGAAAATACACGTGACACGTGGGTGGATTTCAATTTTATGCTATCCATCAAGCATTTATGGAGCTTCCCCTAAGAGTTCACCTCAGGGCTGGGTTCGGTGGGGACACAGAAAAGTCTATGACCGGGTCCTTGCCCTCAAGGAGCTCACAGCCCATTTCGGTACAAGTTACTCTGATATGTGTTCTTTGTTTTAATGGTTTGGGGTGGAGGGCAAATCCTAATGCTTTTTGTTCATTCTGCCTAAAGGTATTTTTTAACCCACATTCCTAGTACCAAGTTCATGGTGGTGTCAGCCCCTCAAGACTCTTTTTCCTTTGTCCATCAATCAACTCCCTTGAACTGCCCACCTTCTCTTCTAGCCAGAGCGCCACTCTAGATCAATCCAACCACTGGCTTCCTTTTACTCTTCATGATTACAGGGATGGATCTGGGGCTGTCAAGTATCTGTGCCTGTCAGACTATTGTCAGATACAGAGTTTTTTTCTTTCCAGGGTGGCACTCAGTCTCTGCCCCTCAGAACTCCAGGGCTTCCCAGCAGGGTGGGGGGTGGAGGAATAAAGGGAGGCTGAGAAGGTCGGGCCTCATTCCCCTGCCACAATCAGAGTACTTCCATTTCCATCTGTTTTACGTATAAACTCTACATGAATGCTATCAAATCCGTATGAGGCTCAGCAAGGATGGATGCTGAAAAGCAACCATTGAATCCGATCATTTAGAGAGTCCCTAGTGGCCTGGGTGGTTGACTTTATGGGTCAACTTGACCAGGCCACAGAGTGCCCAGATATTCAAACATTATTCTGGATATATCTGTGAGGGCGTTTCTGGATGAGATTATCATGTGAATTGGTAGACAGAATAAAGCATCTTGCTCTTCCCAATGTGGGTGAACATCACTCAATCTGTTGGGGGCCTGGATAGAACAAAATGGACAGGAAGGAAGAATTTGGTCTCTGCCTGACTGCAAAGCTGGGTCCTCAGTCCTATTAATTCTGTTGCCCTGGAGAACCTTGACTAATACATGGCCTCGGATTAGTGTGACTGGAGTAGTGGGGCCAGAAGGAGTTGATGAGAGGCGAGGAAGTGAAGGTGGTCTTTTGTCTAGAATGGATGTAAGGAAATAACTTGATAGTATGAGGCCCGGTACACAGGGGCAGTCACTCCTTCCTTCCCTCCATGAGAGAAGGAGGGGCATAAGTTTTAGAGAGCATTTGCTTTGAGAATTCATGAGTTCGAGGGCAGAGAGGAAGTAGCCCACAAGTTGGGAAGGAGAGACTGAAAGTGGGTGCAGGTAGGGCAGTTGGTGTCACATGGTCCCCAAGGAGTAGGTAGGGGAGGAGTCAAGAGCATGGCCTGGTTGTGTGAACTCAGACAAGTTATTCACCCTCTTGAAAACCTTCCTGCCTTTATTTGTAAACTGGACATCACAGGGCCCACTCCACTGACTTGTGAGGGTGAAACGAGATGGGTCTGGTACAGAGGAGACAGTCACTCCTTCCTTCCCTCTCTCTTGATTAGCTTCTTGACATCACTGTCCACTGTCTGCTGGTTTCCATGTCTCTGTCTGTACCTGTAATGAGGGTCAGGCAGATCAGGATTCAAACCATGGCTGGACCATTTACTGACTTTAGGCAGGTTATCATTCCACCTAAACCTTGGTATTGACATCTGTACCCTGGGAATAATATCTCTACTTTAAGTGTTATTTGTGAAGGTTACACAGAATTGTATATGTAAAGTACCTAAAGAAGTACCTAGCTTGCACAACATATGGTCAAGGGAAAAGATAGTTTAAGTGACTCAGTAGAGGTTAAAGCCTGTATTCAGCTGACACGCATCAGGGAGCACCTGAAGGCCAGGTGACTCTCTGAGTCAAAGCAGGATCATAGTTTTATGGGGTGAAGAGAGGAGAGGGGTCTATGTCCTTGTGCTTTGGCTTAGATAGCCATTCTCATCAATGACTGCCATGAAGCTGGGGCTTGGAACTATGCCTCTTGTTCAGGATCGCTGGTGCAACCCTAGAAAAGTTCTTTCAAGAGCTGTTTTTTATTTTTTTTAAACTTTGCAGCTTGTCTCCTAGTCAAGGTTTGGGGATGAGGAGGTAACCAAAAAAAAAAAAAGAGGGAAGAGAAAAAGGGAGGAAAGAGGGGAAGGGGACAAGGTTGAAGCAAGGAAATCTGGGGGCCTCTATTATGTCTGCTTTAACTTTTTATAAGATTAAATAAATGTGCAGAATGAGTGAATATTCATATCTGGTCTAGGAACTCAACTGAGATAGAGTTATCCACATGAAAATTCTTCTCATTCACGGTTGTTTTTATTTATTTATTTTGGATAAACAGGCACTATTAATGGTATTTTTTCCATTACTATTTATCCCCCTATACCTTCTTCTCCTTCCACTCCCTCCCTCCCCCTGCAGTCCCCACTTTGTTGTTCATGTCCATCAGTCTTTTCACTTTTTTGCTCAAGCTTCTTTTTAACAAACTATAGAAATGATCCCTGAAAGTATAGTTTTCAAGCTTGTTTTTAAAAACTAGACTTTAAATATATACAGGGTGGGACAAAAGTAGGTTTACAGTTGTTGCTATAGAAAATAATACAATAATAAATAATACAAGAGTGAACTCAGCGTTTTGCATAATCACAACTGTCAACCTACATATTCCCCACCCTGTATATTTAAATAATATACATTAAGTTATTCAATAATACACACATACGTGTCTGTGTGTGTATCCCAGGTTCCCCCAAACTTTCTACCCTTCGGAGTCTCCTTTTCTTTAAATATTGAGCCAAAATGGTTCAAGATTCCTTACTTGGTGGTTACAGGAACTCTTGTCTTTTGTGGGGTTTTCCTCAAGAAGTATTTTTGAGGTTTCCCTAGAGTGTTTGTGTTAGTCAGAAATGGGCCCTGACCATTGCTGTCGCCTCGGCCAGCCATCTCCCTCCAAAGGCCACCCCTGGCGTCTGGGTCAGCCTTCGCCATCTTATAACCTTTCTACAGGTCTTTCAGATTCCCCTCCTTCCGCCTCAGCACGGGTCCTTTCCTCTTTGCCTAGGACGCAGCTACACTCAACTCACGAATTTCAACAAAACTTAATTAAAGGTTCATTGGTGACAGCCTCAACATGCAGAGAATAAATCATAATGGGATCACAGGCATGTGCCCCTGACCACCAGAAACCCCAGCTCTTCCACAGAGACTAACCCTCCTCTCGTTTCCTGTTGCCACCTGTTCCAGGCCTAGGGGCTGTCACCCCATGTACACAGACCTGCCTATGGCCATCCCTTCTGCCCCAGTTCAAGCCCCTGACACCCTTTGGGCCCACCGGGAGGGTGCATGGGAAAGTCTGTACCTGACTTATTTCCATTTCTTCCCTGTCCCCATCAATGTCCCCTCTCCCCACAAACACATCTCTTACTAAATAAACAGTGGTTTAATGTCTCCATGTGTCAACATTCAAAACTGGTAGGAGAGGCCTTTTATCTTTGCCTAATCAAATTGCTGTCTTGAACTGTTTCTCCTCCCCAAACAAAAATTTCATCTTGCCTTAAAGATGATGTATTAGTTTCCTATAGCTGCTATACCAAATTGCTACAAACTTGATGGCTTAAAACAACATAAATTGATTATCTTCCAGTTCTAGAGGCCAGAAGTCTGAAACGGGCCTCACGGGGCTAAAATTCAGGTGTCAGCAGGGCTGGATTCTTTTTTGGAGGCTTTAGGATAGAACCTAAGTGCTTGCCTTTTCCAGTTTCTAGAGGCCTCCAGCTTTCACTCCAGCTTGCTGTCTCCTGCCATCTTCAAAGCCAGCAATGTCCAGTCAAGTCTCTCCCACTTCTGCCACTGCCTTTCCTGCCTCCTTTCCATTCTTAATGACTCTTGTGACTGCAGTGGGCCCACCCAGGCGAACCAGGATGATCTCCCATCTCAAGATCCTTAAGTGCATGGACAAAGTTGTTTTTGCCATGTAAGGTAACATTCCCAGGTTCTGGGGATTGGGATATGGACATCTTTGTGGGGATGGAGGATGTGGGGAGCATTATTCTGCCTGTCACAGATGAGTTCTCCTTCACTAATTAGGAAACAGGAAACACCTTTTGATGAATTTAAAATAGTAGTCTGTTCTGAGTATACATATAAATAACATAATAAAATGGAGACATTTTGTTGCTAGAATTCTTCATGGGAAAAGTTGTATTTGTTTGGAAGAGATAAGGCAATAGGAATGTGGAGGAATAAGGGAATTGGGGGATGTGGAATGTGTGTGGGGGGGTTGGGTAGAGAAAAGAGACCCTTAGAACATTTTAAAGTAACAAAAGATGATCACTATAGTGTGTTCTGGGGGGTGGGGGCAGTGGAGCCTATTAATTAGAGCATCCATTTTTTACCGAACACAGTCATGGAATCCGTGTGTAAACTTTATAGTAAAAACTGGACAGAGCTACTTAATAAAAGAGATAGAAAGTTGAGATTCTGAAAGGATCCAGGAACTGAGTCGGGGGAGAGAGAGAGAGAGAGAGAGAGAGAAAGAAAACAACCAAATTAAATCAAACCAAAGAAACAGAGCAAAGATAAAACGGCTGGCCAGAATGGACAATGGAGACATAGGATGTGAGATCTCCCTCCGTCTTTTTTGGGGATCTTCATTCAACATTGCTCACCAACGCCATGCGGGGAATGAGGTTGGAGGAAATGAGAAAAGATGCTGAGTTCTACACCAGAGGTAGTTTGTGGGAAAGGCAGGATTTACACAAGAGAACCATGAGACTCTTCAACCACATGTGATGTAATTTCCCCTCAGCCCCCACAGGAACTTTGCATTTTCTGCATATGATTAAGAATATCAGTGTACTTGTTCCATCTCCCTCTTTAGGTCTTAAGCATTTGAGGATAGAGCCCGAATAATCTTTATTTTAGCGACCTCTGCAGGAGGTGATACAGAACTGAGGCAGCAACTTGTCATGTTCAAAGTATTTAATAAACATTTGTTGGATTTCATTGAAGTGGTCCAAACAACCTGATCCCACTGTCATTCTGAGAAATATCAGTCCTGAGCCACAGGTGTCCCAGGTGATGATGCAGGGGTCACCCTCAATGCTCTGGGGTCTCGGTGCACGGCACAGAGGAGGCAGGGCAGGGCCATGGCTGGACACACTGAATTTCAGAAGATCCGATCTCTCTTCCCATCAGCCCCAGGGACAGTGGCTCAGCATTGCCAAGCAATGAACCAAAGTTCATGTCATTTTTTCTTACAGAAGCTCCAGCAGGAAAATTGGCCTTTCAATGCAACTCCACCTCAAATATATTATTTGTTCTTCTCACATCTTTAGCATTTCAGAAAGACAAAACGCTAGCACGAAGTGAGGACCCAGAGGAGAGAAATTGTTTAGTAAAAGGAAACATACATTTGGCATTTAAAAAAATGTCTGGGGAAAAGAATACAGACAATCAGGATGTGGAAACAGCCGGGCCCTCCAGGAGAAGATACAGGCAGAATCTTCCTTTATTTTTATTTCCTCACTTGATAAAAGGTTGGAGGTTTTATGCTGTCCCAGGGAAGGAGGGCCTGTGATATTTATGTAGCTAATTTCATGTACTTTGACAGCTGCGTGACGATTCCGACAGTTAAAGATCCATCTTCCGCCTCTCATCACACGAGGGTGTTGATGTGTTGGTGTGTTCTGGACGCATCCTGAAGCTACACTTAGAGAACTAAGGACTTTCAGAGTCTTTTTAGAATTTAAAACATATTTATTTTGGATGGATTGACTTACAAAATAACACATTCCTGGATGGACTGAACAGTCAACTAGAGATCATTTCGAGTTGAATTGCAGGAAAACCTAGTTTCTTTCCTCACACATATGATTCTTGCCAAATTCCAAGCAGGCCCTCCAGAGTCAAGCCACTGTATCTTTGCAGATGCTGTTCCCTCTGCTTAGAATGCTTCCCACTCACGTACTAATGGGGGCCAAGGTCGTCTTCTGCTAAGATCGAGTGTCATCTCTCTCAACCCCAGGCACAGTGAATCTCTCCCTTTTTTGTTCCTCCATGATTTTATATACCTCTTCCTACTGTTGTTTTTATTTTGCTATAATTATTTGTTTATACGGCTGTCTCTTTTTCTAGATTGTGAATCCTTTAGTGACAGAGATTATTTTGGGGGCCATTGTCGCGCTTCTCTTTGTATCCCATGACCTGCATGAAAATTGAAACAAAACAAAATCCCCAAGTCATTATCAAGGATTCGGCAGTTATGAATACAAATGGAGTAGCTGAAAATTCCCTCTACAATGATTAGGATAATAGAAAACTATAAAAAAAATAAAAAGGAAAATGGGTACTGAAGAATATTATAATGGGTACAAGGTACATACAATATAAATATACATAGTGCCCTGGCTGGTGTAGCTCAGTGGATTGAGCGCGGGCTGGGAACCAAAGGGTCCCGGTTCGATTCCCAGTCAGGGCACATGCCTGGGTTGCAGGCCAGGTCCCCAGTGAGGGCCATGTGAGGAGCAACCATACATTGCTGTTTCTCTCCCTCTCTGTCTCCCTCCCTTCCCTTCTCTCTAAAAATAAATAAATAAAAATCTTTAAAAAAAAAGATTTGTTTAATAAATAAATAAATAAATAAATAAATAAATAAATATACATAGTACCCGAAAAAAAAAGGGCACAAAGAGGATGCCTTTGACTTTCTTTTTTTTTTTTTTAAGATTTTATTTGTTTATTATTAGAGAGAGGGGAAGGGAGGGAGACAGAGAGGGAGAGAAACAGCAATGTGTGGTTGCCTCTTACATGGCCCTCACTGGGGACCTGGCCTGCAACCCAGGCATGTGCCCTGACTGGGAATTGAACTGGGATCCTTTGGTTCTCAGCCCACACTCAATCCACTGAGCTACACCAGCCAGGGCAGGATGCCTTTGACTTTCCACCACTGCCTGATGGACTTTTTGTAAACAAGAAATAATGTCAATAGTGTTAAGTTGCACCTTCCTTATTCGCTCCCTTATCATTTACTCATGGTTCTGCTAGAAACCACCCTTTCCACTTATACTACTTTTACTCATCTTCAAAACAGGTGGTTGAAACAATAGTTACATTTTATATGTAGAATAATTGGTTTTATTGCTCATTATTTATACATTTCTGTAGCCCAAATTATTCCTTTTAATAGTGTTAAAAGAATAATGTTATCATTATTCTAGATAAGACTCTCCAATGATTTCAATAGAGAATGAGTTGAGTTGTATAGGTTTCTGGAAAATTCCAGGTTTTAGAACATCTTTCATGGAAAAAATAATAGGTTGAATGGCCATTGCCATCTTGTATTCCTCTCCTTTCCTTGAAAAATTCTTAAAATAGAATATATTGTCTTCTGGCACTGTAAGTTCTTATTAAAAATGTAAAATTATCCTAATCTGGGCTTATTGGAAATTTTTATAGGTAATGCATTTTAAAGAGATAAATGCATAGCTGAGAGATGTTAGATAGATATTGCAGAATATCTGCGTCTCCCATGCCTTTTCCCCTCCACCTGGTTTCCACCCCAACCTCACCACAGGCAATGACTGTTACTATATCTGGCGAACAGATATAACCACTGGAAGAAGTTTCTTATGCACCAACAAGGAAACATAACTACATTTGATTTTCTCCCTTTACAAAACAAGTAGGAAGGGAAGGAGTGAACATAATTATTTTAATTGGTTTGGAATTAAAGCAGGGTACAGAAGACACAAAAAGAGGTGTATTAGCTCTCAGATTAAGCTAATGACTAACGAGAAAGCATGAAGAAAGTAAGAATAGCCCAAAAGGACATAACTCCTTATCTGCCATGAAGGAAAGTCCAAACTTATGCTGGAATAGATAGATATAAATTGATGATTGTAATACATAGAATATTTATGGAAGGTCTGAAGTTGATAAGTAATGTTAAGAGTATTTACCTTCTAAATCATACTAGAATAAAAAAGAAACTAGTGTTGCCCTTACATCAAAAATCTATAGTAAAAAGGGACCTCAAGGAAAAACAATGTTTGAAACATAAACCAGGATGACAGACCTAGCATTGCAACAATCCCTGTGCTATGCAATTTGAAATAGTGGTTTGATAATTTGTAGTTTATTGGCCCTTTGGAAGGTGGTGAAGATAAAGGAAAAAATCTTTGTAAGGAATGAGGGAGGATGAGAAGAAGCATTTAAGGTGTGAAGAGAAAAGGGGCGTGCATTGGGATTGCAGCTGTGAAGTAAATCTGGGCAGGTGGAAGGCCATGGGGCGGGGTGGAAGGGTGGAAATGACAGGATTTATTTTTGTTATTTATTATTTAAATTTTCTTTTAGTTTCATGTTCGTACTAGATTTTCCTTTATTGTAGTATTAATGATTATAATCTATGACCATTGTAAGATATAGTTTGAGGTTAAAAATCTCTTTCCATTGCCCTCATCCTAATCCTTCTGAGATTATCAACATTAATAACCTGTTGTATATCTTTCCACAATTTCCTTTATGCTCAAAGAAACACAAATACAAACACATATATTTAGGACTCATTGGGTTGTTGGTGCTGTTTGTTTTCATAGAAATAGAGTCATGCTACAAATGTAACTCTGTAAATTGCTTTTCCTACTTAACAAAACACCATGGACAATAATAGATCTAGTTCAGTCTTTTTAACAGTTGCCTAATAGTTCATGGCACATCTTAATTGAGTCAAGAACATCCCTTATTTGGGGACATTTCGGTCCTTCCCAGATTTCTGCTTCTATAAACAGTGATATGACAAATATTCTGGTATATCTTTATAAATTGGAGTTTTTATTTCTGTTAGATAGATTTTGCAAAGTGGAATTTCTAGACAGTTGGCTGTATTGTCTATTAAAAAAGAACTTGAGAAAAAAGAGAGTTTTTTCTCCCTCCAAATTCATGTATATTTACTTTTGCCCTAGTTTTCTGAGTTGTTACTAGAGCATAACTTAGCCATCCTCACTGAAACAGTCACCTAGAAAGGAGGTTCAGTTGAGAGATACTGAAGTCTGATCTCAAGGGGGTAAAGAATAATCAGATTATAGCTCAGAGGGTTAAAGAGTGGGCATGGAGTGAGAAAGTGTAAGTAGCAAGTGTTGAATTTCTTTCAAGGTTGCTTAAGGGCTATCAGAACCCAGTTCTGCCAATTAGTTAAATAAATGCTCTTTGGGAAAATATAGGAATAATTCTACAATGCTTTTTAAATAACCCTAGAAACATTAACTGCATAAACCACTAAGACATATACTATAGAATTTTTTTATAGATAAAAAGTCCAGGGTATACTTCACCTCTTTGCACAACCAAAAGAAGGACAATAACAAATTTAAAAACCAAAAACAACCATAACTGCCAGAAAATAGAACTGTGTGGAAGTCTGACAATCAAGGAGTTAAAGAAGAAATATTCATCCAGACAAGTAGGAGCGGGGAGATGGGCAGCTGGGGCGGAGAGGACTCACGGCAAGGTGGTAGCTGGAGGACTGGGTGGGCGAGGCGGCAGCTGGCAGACCAGTGGTCCCACATTCACATGTGGGCAAACTGGGAGAAACAACGGGGGAACAAGACACACTGCACAACCCAGGGTTCCAGAATGGGGAAATAAAGTCTCGAAATCTCTGGCTGTAAAAACCTGTGGAAATTGCTGCCATGGGAGAAACTCCCAGCCTCACAGGAGAATTTTTCTGGAGGGGCCCACAGGGTCCTAGATGGTACACAAACCCACCCACCGAGGGATGAGCACCAGAAGGACCCAATTTGCTTGTGGGTAGCAGGGAAAATGACTGAAAGCCAGCGGAGAGCCAAGGAAGTAGCACTATTCCCTTTCAGACCCCTCCCCCACATACAGCTCCACAACACAAGGTTACTCAGAATACCTAAGGCTCCGCCCCTTAGAATGGAACAGGCATACCAGGACAACAAAAATATGGCCCAAATGAAAGAACAGATCAAGGCTCCAAAAATAGAACTAAGTGATGAAGAGATAGCCAACCTATCAGATGCAAGTTCAAAACACTAGTAATCAGGATGCTCACAGAAATGGTTGAGTATGGTTGCAAAATAGAGGGAAAAGTGAAGGCTATGCAAAGTGAAATAAAGGAAAATATACAGGGAACCAACAGTGAAGGGAAGGAAACCAGGACTCAAATCAGTGATTTGGAGCAGAAAGAAGCATTCAGCTGGAACAGAATGAAGAAACAAGAACTGAAAAAACTGAGGAGAGGCTTAGGAACTACCAGGACAACTTTAAACATTCCAACATCTGAATCATATGGGTACCAGAAGGAGAAGAGTAAGAGCAATAAATTGAAAATTTATTTGAAAATTTATTCAAATGATGAAGGAGAACTTCCCCAATTTGGCAAAGGAAATAGACTTCCAGGAAGTCCAGGAAGCTCAGAGAGTCCCAAAGAAGTTGGACCCAAGGAGAAACACACCAAGGCATATCATAATTACATTACCCAAGATTAAAGATAAGGAGAGAATCTTAAAAGCAGCAAGAGAAAAGGAGACAATTACCTATGAAGGAGTTTCCATAAGACCCCAAAGAAACCTTACAGGCAAGAAGGGGCTGGAAAGAAGTATTCAAAGTCATGAAAAACAAAGATGTACATCCAAGATTATTGTATCCAGCCAAGCTATCATATAGAATGGAAGGACAGATAAAGTGCTTCCCAGATAAGGTCAAGTTCAAGGAGTTCATCACCAAGCCCTTATTATATGAAATGTTAAAGGGACTTATCTAAGAAAAAGATCAAAACTATGAACAGTAAAATGACAACAAACTCACAACTATCAACAACTGAATCTAAAAAACAAAGACAAACTAAGCAAACAAGTAGAAGAACAGGAACAGAATCACAGAAATGGAGATCACATGGAGGGTTATCAGTGGAGAGTGGGAGGGGGAGAGAGGGGGAAAAGGTACAGGGAGTAAGAAGCATAAATGGTAGGTATGAAATAGACAGGGGGAGGTTAAGAGTAGTATTGGAAGTGGAGAAGCCAAGGAACTTTTATGTACGACCCATGAACATGAACTAAGTGGGGGAATGTTGGTGGGAGGGCGGATGCAGGACAGAGGGCAATAAAGGGGAAAAAAACCAGGAGAACTATAATAGCATAATCAAGAAAATATATTTTAAAAAGAGTCCAGCAGCTTTTATGTATCTCAATGTGTGCTGAAGATATAAGAATATCACACAATAAATTCCTCTGTGTTCACTTCTAGGGAAAAAATTGTTTTTACACATGAAATCCATTTACTTTTATTAGTCGATGAGAATTATGTCAACATTCCTACAAAACCCTTATTTCCTGTTCTCACCTTGTCTTTACTGCTGGGGCTAAAGGGTTTTTCCTTTGCCTAGAAGGTTTGGTACAGTTTTCTTCTCTTAGGATCGAGGTCGAGGGCAGGGCATCGGGCTTGTGCTGGTGCTCAGATCTGGAGAACTCAGACAACCTGGGGTGGCCGAGGCAGCAAGGCTTGTTGCTGATTCTGTCCAAGACAACTTGGGATGTTTTATAACTGGAAAAGACCTATCAGAAATGCCATGGGAGCAAAAGCATAGAGGAAGGGAGTGTGTGTATGTGTGTGTCTATTTGAAAAGGGATGGCCTTAAACCCAATAGTCACATAACTAGCAAAATGCAGCTACATCTTGAGAATCACCCGGCTGCAGCTGGACAATCTAAAGGGAAAAAACAGTCAGTAAGAGTGTTGTTCCCAGCAGATTAGACCACAACTGTTTGCCATCACGCAAGATCAGAGCTTTCAGAACTGTGGGTCACAGGCTTTTAGTGGATTGTGAAATTGATTCATATTTAAAATAAAACGAAATAGAGAACATCAGCATGCATTCCATGTAGTAAAGGTAAGGTATGGAGGGTTTTTTTTTTTTTTAATGAGACTTTTGTTTCTGGTGTGTGTGTGTGTGTCCTGGGTTGTGAATAATGTATTTCTCACTGAAGATTCTGGGTCAAAACAATTTGAAAGCCAGTGGCTTTCAAAATACCCCGCTATACCACATTGCTAATTTCTTAAAGGACCCATGCTCTAGAGACTATGGGAGCTGGGATTCATTCTGAGGACAGGACAGACCAGGAATATTGAGAGACCCAAAGTGGGCAATACCCAAAGGTGGGCAAAAAACTGGACGTTGCTGAGGAAAGGATGCCTTAGGCAGCTAATGCCGGTGGTGGTACCCTGACTTGGGAGACAAGCACGCAGACAAGAGGGGTCGGCTTAAGTGAGTGCTCGGCCCTGGCATGGCTGCACATAGTTTGTTAGAGTCAATAAATGTTTCAATTGGTATACCATGTCAGTAGCAATTTATATTAAATCTCTCTCCTTGATCTTGGATCAATTTCCTCCTGCATAATAATCAGAGGGATAATCTGGGAGGGAAACCGAAGGTCAAACCAAAGGAGTGGTGAGGAACAGAAGGGGCTGAGGTGAGGTGAGAGCAAAGTGAGCAGGGGGTGGGGGAGGACGAGGTTGGAAGCCGGGAGAATCAGAAGCAGGTCAGGGGCTGGGCCTCCAGGCAAAGACCTTGAAGGTGCTGGAGGCGTGTTTTTAGGCGGGTCCGCTGTTCAGTAATGTGAGGGCAAACCTGAGAGAGTGAAGTACCCACGAAGGACCAAATCTCTTTTCCTTTGTTGCCTGGCTTTTTGGATTTGTTATTTTATTTTAGGATGATAACGCCTTTGAAGATTTCGTTAAAATTTACTTTAAATTCTTTTCCTAAATCAGGAGTATGCCTGTGATAAATAAATAAATAGAGATTGGTCAGACTTAGCTCATCTTATTTTGTCTTATCCTCTTGTTTGTATTAGCCATTGGCAAGTGCATCGGCTGTAGCTTTTTCCCTAACAATAAAGGTTTTAGAAAGCATCTGACCTGCCCGAAAGGGTGACTATACTTGGGATCCACAGATACTTTAAGCAGTTGCAATAGTTTCTACTAAATTGTTACCTTCTATCTTTCTAATTTAACTTGCAGGCGTAATTTTCTGACCTCTGAAGGCTGTTCCAGCCACAGAACCAGACCTATCACAGGGTTTTTCTTCTGTCATCCAGACTAGAATTGTAATTCTGGGTGTGTACAGTGACACCACAGTTAAATTGCTGATACAGAAGAACTCTGTTTAGGTTTTTGTCAGTGACAGAGGACGAAATGTGTGCTTGTTGGAACATGTATCTTTTTCTCTTGGTTTTCAGGAAGATTATACGCATGAAGAGATCTTCATTAGGATAGTGGCATATTTTATTTCACCTAACATTGTTTAGTGACTACAAACACAACAGAGAACAAGATTTGTTTTTTTTTAATGAACATAAATCCTTACTAAAAATTAACGTTTGTCATAATGTTAACGGCCTTCAGTCACTACTTAACCACACTCTGACTTTTATTTATTTCATGTTTAATTTATCTATTGATTTACTATTTGCAGATAAAACTGGTCTGTGAAGATTTGCCTTTGGCCCATTCGAGCCTCTGGCAATTGGCTTCTCACTTCCGGCGCCAGCTCACGTCCCCGCTCGCTTGGCCTTGTGCTTTTTCAGCTCTGATTAATTCTGAAACTCAGATTTCCCCACTATACCACATTGCTAATTTCTTAAAGGACCCATGCTCTCAATAGCCTTATGAACACTTAAAACCTGCAGGAAAAATCAAAGCAAAATAAAATTTCAAAACCAAACAGATTTTTTTCATAATCTTAAGCACTACTTCCCCATTTTTACATACATTCAATATGTATTTTGACAAAAAGATACAAAATATCTAAAGAAAAAAGTTATATGCCTCTCCTGTCCATCAATTTTTATATGTATTCAAATAGCTATTTTTGATAAAAGGATACAAAATAGCTAAGAAAAAACAGTTGTATGCCCCCTCCCCACAAAGAGGCCACTCAAAGTTTCTTAAGGAGAGGTTTGGTCTGAATTTGGAGACGGCAGAAGTGAACTCTAAAGATAACATGGTTTACTTGTGCGCTGGGACCCCTAATTGCCCCTTCTTCGGCTGGCTTAAAAAATTAAACATGCTGTGTCCTGAGTACGACCTGATGTGTGTGGCTCCTCATTGCTTTGAACAGTTCCAGGTCCTTAGTAATTTGAGTTTGTCTCAAAAATTACTGAACTGCATGGCAAGAAATTAAAGTAAAAATTACGTTCATCCATCACCTTTTATGAGCCATGAAAAACTACATGGGGAATAAATCTCTGCAAGCAAGACAGTTTCTGTTATAAGTGGTTCTGCTCGCTTTAAATGCATTAATATGCAAACCCATAACCTGTCCTGTGCTCAGCTTTGTGTGAGAAGGGGAACAAATCAATCCCCTCCTTCTGTTTACCCTGTTAACACTGTTCTTGTCTGAGCCTGGGGTGTGGGAAATAGTGCTGCTTCTCCCTTAAAGGGGTAGGCACTCAGGAAACCCCCCCAAAGAGGGAGAACTTACTGTGAGCCTACCATGGGCGCCCAACCCCCTCAATAATTCTGAGAGGGTTTTGTTATCTCCACTTTCCAGTGGGGAAATATGAAGAAAGCTCAGAGCGCCGATGTCTGAATCCAGCTGTCTCACTCCAAACACTTCTTAGATTTCTCCAAGATGCTCCTCAAAAAGCAATCAAAGGAAGCAAGGAAATGATGCCTCAAGCAACTAGAATCCTTCAAGTGTCTGCAGGACAGAGAATGGAGAATTCTGCCTATCACCCATTTCTAAAGACAGCGAGCGCTTCACTCCGCTCAGTTTGCCCAGAAGTCACAGCAGCTGTTCTCTCCCTGTGATCATCCGAGTTGTGGGTGGGAAGGTGCCACGAGTGACTCATGCCATGTGCCCCCACACAACCCGCAGGGAGGCATGGGAAGCTCCCACCTCCACGTGCTGGAGTCATTCACTCCTGCTTGCTTGACATCGTTGTTCCCTAGGTGTCTGGCAGTCAGTCCTCCCTCCCCCATCTCCAAATAGTTAATAGTTATCAAAGTCAGACAATTGCCTTTCAAGCGGAAACCCACTCTCTCTAACCTTTGCAGAAAGTCAAGTTGGAGTCTCCTTGGTTGGCAACTGATCACAGGGCACTGTGGTCATGCTCGCTCTTTCCGGCTCCCTGCTCAGGCCCTTGCCACTGGTTGGTGCTTCTGCGAAGGAACCAGAGAGCAACTCCTCCCTTTAGGTGTCCTGAATTCAAGGCTGTTTAAGCAGCAGCCTCAGTTGGTATCTGTTTCACAGCAAAGAAAAATCTCAAGCCTTTCATACAATTAAGATGCTCTCTGTGTAAACAACTGAATTGTAACTGTCTTCGTGGCTCATTACAGAGAGGGCAGGGTGCCTGGTCACCCACTCCCCCTCCCCACAGAACAGCAGGTCCCCATCATGTAATACTCTGTGACAGCTTCTGCAGAAAGTGTAACATAGTGAATGACATCCTCATCTCTGTCCACAGCCCGCTGTTGGACTCACAGCGCCCACTCTGTGGGACGGTGGGTGAGGCCATGCCAGACTGCACAGTCCCAGCTGTGCCACCAGCTGGCTACACAGATCCTGCCCCAACCCCCGCCACAAAGGAACAGACCAGAATTGCCCAACTGACCCACTGACTCAGGAACAAATAAAGTGGTGGTTGTCTTAAACTGCTAAGTTTGGGGATTGTTTGTTACACACAAATAATAACTGAAATAGCAAGCAGATAATAAATACAGAACGAAGGCATTTCTGTGATTCCACCTCTTGATTCCTTGGCCTTTGGATTGCATAGTTATACTTTATTCTTTGCCACTTCTGGTTCATTTGGTTCTGGAAATTTCTGTGAGACTCTTCCTTATATTTTTGGACTCAACAGTCTATTCTAAGCTCTGTTTGCTCCTTGGTTTCTGCATTCCCAGCAGCTTTAGGCTGCTTCTGGGGGAAATTCTCTAGCCAGCATGAAAGAATTCAGACATTTGGGAAGGGGACTATGGTTCCCCAGGCCTCCTATCACCTGGGGGCTGGGACGGGGGTGTTTCTCTGCACACCGGGCACCTGGTGTGTGCACTGCAGAGGTACGAACCAAGGGGCTGTATGACAACGTTATCCATTCCATTGGGAAGATGAGAACGAAGCCGTTTTCCACATGCTCCCCGGCAACATGAATTAAGCTGCCACTCCTGCCACTGCTGTTCCTAAGATATTCTAAGAGGTGAGGTTAAGAGGTGGGACTGGGGATGGCACCAGAATGGCCTGGAACACAATGTACCACAGGCACTTCTAGAGAAGCCTCGGACCACCCACCTACCTGCAGAGGACAGGAAGAGAACAGAGATGCCCCTTTACATTGACTGGCCCTCATGCATCACGTTAGATCTGGCAAGTCAAGTCCACTTGTTCTAAGCAACTGTCCCACACTGCAGCCAAGTATTCAAACACAGCGTTCTCGTGTTCATTTTCCTGACCTCCATGCATGGCTTCGGCTGCTTCTTATCTCTTAGGTGTAGACCAGCCACTCAGACTTCCTCTTTTGCTCACAGGACTCAGCTTTCCACTCCAAATTTGAACCTGTCTTTCTTTGGATTTAGGTGTCCCCTTCAAAACCCCATATAGGAGGAAGGTGACCAACTCACCTCAGTTTGCCCAGTTTTAAAATGGAAAGTCCTGATTCCTAGTTTTTGTCCCTTCATTCCTGGGCAAACCAGGATGGTTGGTCACCATAGGGAGGAGATCCCCAGAAATCCCAGATGGCTAGTCCCTCCACCCCCACGTGCATCTAGGGAAACCCACATTAATGAGGCATCTCATCTATAAAATGAGAGAGAACCATAGTATATGTCACTTAGGGTGGTTGTGAGAATTCAGTGAGAACATGCAAAGTGCTTACTGCCATGTAGAAGTTGCTAGTAAATATTTACTATTTATTGTTGTCATTATTGTTATCATGAATATTGTTACTTAGGAATGTATTCTAAAAGAGCTAAGTTAGTCTAACCCTATAGGAGAGTTTAGGACATGGCGCTGAAGAATCAGTGAAAATGAATATAACACTACGTAAAATCAGTAAGATCAGAGCTTTAGGGCCATGGACATGCCTACTCCCTACGGCAATAACCAATGAACAGTATTTAATGTGAATTATCCATTGCTCACATAACTTTCGGAAAGAGTGCCTGACTCCTACTTACCAGGAGGGCTCAAGAGAGAGGGCGGGTGCCTACCAGACACTATTACGTGAGTGAAGCAAGCCACGTGAGGAAATCTATGGAGAACGTGATACATAGGTTTTGTCTTTGGCAACTAACATCTATGAAGCACCAGCTGATTCAGAATCCCTGTGAACAGGTCCCAGAAGCCCACACTTTCAACACATTCCTGGTGATTCTTCACACACTGAAGTTTGAGGCCCCCACACGAGACCTTGGCTCCTGACGGAGGGAAGTGGTACCTTGTTCATTGCTGTAGCCCGCTCCCAGCCCCAGCATGGGACCTGTGCCCAGCAGGTGCTCCCCAAAGGGGTGTTTATTTATCAAGCTGTTCTTCTGTTTCTAACGCTAAGGGTTTGGTTTGCCTGGGAAGTATTTCTCTGGACTGAGACGCGAACACATGTTCTAGTCACTGAGGCATTTATTTAAACTAGTTTTTCACCCTGGTGGTAATGATTAGGGCTGAAAATGCTTTGAAAATGAACAAATTTCATGAGGAAAGGAACAAATTAAGTCTGTGCAGGCAAGAGGCTTGATTACATGGAAACTGCACTTTAAAAACAATCGCCCAGCCTGCTACAAAAGGTACAGTTGCTCCTCTGTTCAATTAATGCCATCTGCTTATCCACTGAGACACAGAGGCCCCTCCCAAGCAACACCAGGCGCCGGAATGAGGACAAGTAATCTAATTCTCCACGACACTTTCATCTCCATTTTAATATGGAAAATCTTGATGAAATGGATTCTGTAAGAACAGATTTGCATTATTGAAAAGCCATGCCAGAATAAATTAGCATGAAGAAGAAGCAGGAAAACACTAGATTAGATTATTCGGAACAATTTGATTATCCACCTATTGGCACAGTTGTTTCATGTACATTTAGTAGGCGTTAGAGACACTAAGTATTGTTCTTTCTGCTAGTGAAAAAATGGAATGATCAGTCCTATCTGGGTGGTTAATTTGAACACTTTCCCTGTTATTTCTATGTCATTGGGTTATTTTGCATCTTGGGTTAATAACCATAGTAGCAGAGCAGTGATTGGAAGAGGGATACACAATATGTAGGTTTAGCTCAGCCTCAGAGCCATGATACCTGAGCAAGGAGCTCTGTCCAGAAAAAGTCCAGCCATTGTAAATACAACAAGAATGGTTTGTGCAACATTGATATGATCTGGCAGCCAAGGAGAGTGGACTGGAATGCACACATGTGAATGATGATGATGAATTCACTGTACTAGTTGGTGGGGATGGTAGGTGCCCTTGAGTGAGCATGTGTACTGTGTGGCCATTGCATTCATAATGACTGAGTGAGTAGAGCAATGATCTGCATCAAATTTTGCATTATGCTTGAACATTCCTCCACAGAAATTATTCAGATGACTCAGAAGGCTTTCGGGGATGATGCAATGCGTGCAGCACAAATAAAAGTGTGGTATAAACAAAGATGGTCGAGAATCTGTTGGAAGTGATCCATGTTCTGGAAGGCCTGCAACAAGCAGAACACCTGAAAGTGTTGAACGTGTATGGGCTGCAGTCAACAAAAATCTCTGTGAGGTACCAAGGTGCCTACTTTCAAGGGGGCTGACGCATCAGTGTCCTATGTACAATGTTTCTTGTATCTTGTATTTTCTTTAATAAGTGTCTTTAATGAACTGCTAACTTCCAGTCAAGATGGCAGTGTAGGTAGACATGGCTCACCACTTCACACAACCGCATCAAAATTACAACTAAAATATGGAACAACCACCACTCAGAACCATCAGAAATCAAGTTGAATGGAAATCTGACAACTATGGAATTAAAGAAACCATATGCATCTAGACTGGTAGGAAGGGTGCAGATGCAGAATGGGCTGGTTCTGTACCTATGTGTGGTGGATAAAAATCCAGGAGGGGTATCTCAGGTGTGAGGAGTCCCAGTCCCATACCAGGCCCTCTAGCCCAGGGTTCCAGTGCCAGGAAGATAGTCCCCACATCTTCTGGCTGCAAAAACCAGCAGGGATTGAGTAGGTGGAAGAAACTTCTGGAGCCCCAAGCAGTTCCTCTCAAAGAACCCACACACAGACTCACCTACTCAGACTCACTCCCTGTGAGCTCCAGCACTGGGGTAGCAGCTTGAAAGTCACCAGTATTATACAGGGAGAAACTGAAGTGTCGGGCATGAAGGTGAGCAGAGGCCATTGTCTGTACTCTAAGCCCACCCCCCATAGAGCCAGCAAGCTGGTGCCGTATCTGAGACTCCATCAACCTGGCTAACACTGTTTTACCCGCCTTGGAGATCCTCAGAGACTCTGCACCACCCAGCTTACAGGCCCACCCAAGCTGCTTTTCCATACAAATGGCTGGTCTTGGCTCAAGCTTCACAACTTCCTAAATCCTATCAAACAAGGAACAGTTGACCTCAGTGAGACCCAGGCCCAGCACTAGCAACAACCATCCTAGTTTCACAGCTTGACCTTTCCTGGGAATCACCAAGCCCAGCACAAGTAGCAACCATCTCTGATTACTTTATAATTCAGGTGGGGACTGACCTGGACCTGCACTATGTGGGAAACCCCAGGGCAACTGCACCCAGTGGACAGCCACAGACCATGTCAGAGCACCCCCACCTGGCCCCTGCACAGCTGATCCTCCACAGATGGCAGAGGCTGGTGGTGAGTGGTAACAGCCAATCTTTGTAGCTGACTGGGTAAATCCCTCCCATTGATCTTCCAACAGCAACCAAGGCTCAACTACAAGAGGCAGGTGTGCTCAGCCCACACAGAGGGTGCACCTCAAATACCTAGTTTGGGTGATAGGGGAGGCTGTGCCACTGGACCCTACAGGATACCTACTACATTACGCCACACTCCCAAGACACAGAGTCAAAGTAACTCTACCTAATAAATAGAAACAAACACAGGGAGACAAAACCAGGAGACAAAGACTCATGGCCCAAATGAAAGAACAGATCAAAATTCCAGAAAAAGAACTAAACAAAATGGAAATGAGCAATGTATCAGATGCAGAATTCAAAACACTGGTTATAAGGATGCTTAAGGAACTTAGTGAGGACTCAACAGCATAAAAAAGATCTAGTCAGAAATGAAGGATACACTAACTGAAATAAAGAACAATTTACAGGGAAACAACAGTAGAGTAGATGAAGCTGAGAATCAAATCAATGATTGGGAACATAAGGAAGCAAAAAGCAACCAATCAGAACAAGAAGAATAAAGAATTAAAAAAATGAGGATAGTATAAGCAGCCTCTGGAACAACTTAAAGAGGTCCAACATTCATATGATAGGGGTGCCAGAAGGAGAAGAGAAAGAGCAAGAAATTGGAAATCTATTTGAAAAAAATAGTGAAAGAAAACTCTCTTAATTTGGTGAAAAAAATAGACATGCAAGTCTAGGAAGCACAGAGAGTCCCAAACAGGATGGATGCAAAGAGGCCCACTCCAAGACATCAAAATGAAAATGCCAAATGTTAAAGATAAAGAGAATCTTAAAAGCAGCAAGAGAAAAGCAGTTAGTTACCTACAGGGCGTTCCCATAAGACTGTCAGGTGATTTCTCAAAAGAAACTTTGCAGGTTAGAAGGGATTGACAAGAAATATTCAAAGTCATGAAAAGCAGGGACCTACGCCCAAGATTGTTCTACCCAGCAAAGCTATCATTTAGAATCGGAGGGCAGATAAAGACCTTCCCACACAAGAAAAAACTAAAGGAGTTCATCATCACCAAACCACTATTATATGAACTGTGAAAGGGACTTATTTAAGAAAAAGAAGATAAAAATTATGAACAATAACAAGGCAACAAATACATATCTATCAACAACTGAATCTAAAAATAAACTAAGCAAACAACAACAGAAACAGAATCATGGATATAGAAAGTGTTTTGATGGTTGCCAGTTGGAAGGGGAGTGGGGAGTGGGGGAATGGGTGAAGAGATGAGGGGATTAGGAAGTACAAATAGGTAGTTACAGAATAGCCATGGGGATGTAAAGTACAGTATAGGAAATGGAGTAGCCAAAGAACTTACACACATGAACCATGGACATGAACAATGGTGGAGGGATTGCCTGAGGGAATAGGGGGTGCTCGGTGAAGGAGGGCAAAGGGGGAAAATCAGGACAACTATAATAGCATAATTAATAAAATATAATTAAAAAAACTAAACATCTTTATCTGTCACAGTACATGGCTGGATACTTCTGGGCAGACCTTGTACACCTAGGAAAAATCTACCTGGAGAATACCATAGTTCCCCCTTATCCACGGTTCAGTCAACCATAATCCAAAATATTAAATGAATCATTCCAGAAATAAATAATTCATACATTTTTAATTGCACCCCATTCTCAGTATTGTGATGAAATCTCTTTCCCCCCTGCTCCATTCTACTCAGGACATGAATCATCCTGTTGTCCAGTGCATACATGACATCTGCCCCTTCGTCACCTAGAGGCGTTCCTGGCTGTAAGACGGACTGTCTCAGCATTGCAGTGTTGGGTTCAAGTAACCTTCATTTTACTGAATAATGCCACATTCACGTAACTTGTACTATAGTAAGTTGTTATATATTTTTATTTTATTATTGGTAACTGTTGTTAATCTCGTACTGTGCCTAATTTATAAATTAATCTGTGTTATAGGTAACATGCGTAGGAGAAAACAGTGTATGTAGGGTTTGGTACTATCCACCATTGCAGGCATCTGCTGAGGGGCTTGTAACACATTCCCCAGGGATGGGGGGGAGCTGCTGCATGAAGACAAGGAAGAGCAAAATGGATCCAGACCAGCAAATTCAGGGTTGTGGGCAAGACCTGAGCTGTTCCTTTTGTAGGTGTCTATAAAAGGAGGTCTTGAGGAGACAGCGGGAGGTGGGGAAGACGGCTCATAAGCTAATGTTAGTGTGGGTGGGGCTCACAGACAAACATGAGGTTCCCAAGACTTTCCCCAAAGGCAGTGTGGGTGAAGTCACCCCTTCCCCCACAACTTCCAAGCCTCCTCCAGGCTGCCTTTGTCAGATTCAAATTCATCCACTGTTTCTCAAATGCCTACTGTGTTCCAGGCTCAGTGTCAGTCTCCTTTATAGTAACTGGGTATTGGAAAACATTCACTTAAAATGGAAAACACAGCCAAGAGTTTCCTCTGCCTTATGCCTTTCTGTTTTCATTCCTAAATTCCTGGCGAGAGGGCAGGAAATGTGTCTTGTTCAGTCAGAAACTAGCTCAGGGCTTGACACGTGGCCAGCTCTTAAGAAATGAGCCATTCAGGAATAAAAAAGTGGGCAGTGACCTTGTGGCCTTGGGCTTATCATTCCCATTTCACAGATGAGGAAATGGAAACTCAGCTCTACTTAAACTTCAATGATGTGCCTGTGGTGTGCACAGCTAAGGCATGGACTGCAGAGCCTTGCCCTCCTTCAGGTTTCAGCTGACTAGCATGACGGGTGGGGCTGAGGGCCAAGCCTTCATCCTCTCTTCTATAAACAAGCCTAGGAATCCCATACTTCTCCTCTATCAGGGACACTGCTCAGGAAAATGCCTGGTTTCCTCAATTTCTTCACCAAGAAGCTATTCCTTCCTGTCCGGTGGCTTTTCTCAAAAGACCATTAGAGCTGGGCATCCTCAATGCCCAATAACCCTTGTCTCCTGATGTTCTCTCTGGTCCAAAGGCTTTGCTGGGTCCTGGCCGAACACGACTCGTAACTTATTGCCTCTGGCTACCACCCCCAGTGTTACAGAGAGAAATTATAACCCACCACACCATTCTTCTGACTTTGTTTCTCTGAGTGCTGACTCTGACTAATGTGTAGCTTGTAGGTGAACAGCATGTTTGTATAAGAATCCTAGGAACTAACTTCAGCAGATACAGACTCTGAGCTTCAGGCATCCCACCTCTGGGAGATCTGATGACCTTCAGTGGTAGAGCCAGGATGACGCGAAGCCAAGGATGATATGAATCCAGAATGAGTAAACCAGGCTGACGCATACTGAACCATTACTGGCCTTTCTGGAATGGACGTTGCTAGTCTGCACATAGAGAACTTTGTAACCCTCTCCCTTGATCTCTTGGTTCTGTTCCCCTCTCCCTCCTTATAAAAACCTCTGCCTCCACTGAGAGGTGGAGATAGGCTTTGAGATGAGCACCCCGTCTTCCCAGAAGATGGATGGGCTTTGAGACTTGAGTCTCCCATCTTCCAGGTGGCCGGCACCTGAAAATAAACCACTTTCCTTTACATCAGCACCTGCTTCTCGAGTATTGGCTTTCGTAGTGGCGGGCAGCCGGATCTGCGTTCGGTTACACCAGTACTCTCCCTGCCACTGCTGCTCCCCCTTGGGATCTGCAGCTCCATGGAGCCTAGACAGAGAACTGAGGTTCTTTTCCATAGTCTTCCCGGCAGCCACTACCAATGCACTAAATTGTCACATGAGATGAAATCCTTTTGCCAACTTGATTCTAGGCATGCCCCCTATTTCCGTAAGTGGAGAGAGGGAGGTCCTGTCATCCAGGTCCTCCCAAGCACTCCCTTCCTTGCTCCAGAGATCTATATACAAATAACCCTCTGGGTTAGTCATGTGTCCCAGCCCCCAGTCTTACCCTAAAGGACGAACTCTCATTCACTCTAAAAACAGCAGCATCTGTGGCTTACTCAGAGGCCCTAGGCAATGGCAATCCTCTGGGTAGAAAGCAGGCTTTACTGCTAAGCTCTCTCAGACTGTCACCAATTGGGGTCTAATTTTGCTTCCTCCATCTGTGTACGGTAGTAGCGCCCCATTTTCTAAGGTCACAAAAGGGCAGCATCAAGTCTATGGGCAGTATGCAGCCATTAACCAGAACAGCGCTTCATGAAATGAAAGCTTATAATTCTGCCCAAAAGTTCTGTCTGAGCTTTCTGGTAGTTTCCAATTTCCTTTGTTGGGAGAGAGAGCTCACCGCCCAAAGCTTCTCCCAGGGGCGTGGAGCTGAGCCTCGGATGACTGACAGCTCGGAAAGGCATGCGGGGTTCCCACTGCTGCTTTCTATTTTGGGCACGGTGCAGCGGGACTAGGATTCTGTTACAGATCAGAGCGAATGCAGACTGTCGTCACCCATGAGCAGAGGCCCTGTGTGAGGAATTTTAAAGTGAAGTTTATTCAGCCCCAATTAAATCCCATTTTTACAAATTCCACCTGACTCCCCGACAGGAGGAACCTCATTAAATTTTTTCACACTAAGCCAGGCTAGGTGGCAGTGCTGGGCTGTGTCCGGACAGCTGAGGCTCTCAGGGAAGGCTGCACTGGCCGAATAGTGCTGGGCTTTTTTAGAAATGGCAAAAGGATTTATGTGGTATAGCTAAGTACCAGAAAGACAAGGTTATTTTTAAGCAGGCATTAGAAAATAAAAACGATGGGCATGAAATGGGAAAAAACAGTCCTTGAAGAGAAGCGTTGGAGCTACCTGGGGCTCACAAATCAAAAGAGAAAGGATTTTTCTTTGTCTTGGCTTCTTTAATGAAGGGCAATTCTCTCCAGTCAGGGATACCCAGTCAGCATTATGCGCTCTATAATGGCTGGTAATTAAAGCAATTTTTAAAAGAACACCACAGATAAAGCCTTCTGGGTTGTCTTTGAGCTATTGAATGGGCCATCACTAGAGGATCAGTTCATTATTCACTCATCACCCTTCCAGGAACTGGATATCATTAGGATATCCTAACGTTAGCATGTCCTCCCCTCCACTGACCTTTTTATCCTCTTAGGTATCTGGGAAGCCCAGTAGAGCAGGCACAGAACCAAATTCTCAGTCATTCCTGACATGGAGTCAGCCTCAAATGCACCCTCCACTGCTGCTCCTGCTTTCCTGTAGTGTGGCTGTATTGCAAGCCTCCCTTCCCACTCCCGTGGAAGCCTAGGGCAAGTTTAAATCCAAGCAACCAGCTCCTGCCCCTCCTCCATGGGTCTTGCAGGACTTCTTGTCAGCTCACATGGGACCTCTAATGCATGAGGCATACCCAGACTCAAGTCCGACAGAAGCACCAAAAAGGGTTAGGAGGAGGATGAGTGGAAAGCGTGTGGGGAGATCATTACCATGTCCTCACTCCTTCACTCCTGCACCCGAGGTTTGTCTATGACAGACCTGGGGGTACAGAGGATGAGTACTGCACATGGTGGGGGCAGAAGGCAGAGGAAGGTTGGCTGTCTCCTATTTTCTTTCCTTCCTTCCTTTCTTCCTTCCTTCCTTCTTTCTTTCCTGCCACATGCTTTAGAAAGTCTAATTAGCTGACAATAAAATAAATAAAAGAGTTCAGGGCTTCCACACCATTTCAGAAACAACCTTGCTCTGACTAGTCTTTCAGTTCCCATAGATTTACAATTGGCAAAGGACACTTCAATTATGCAGAAGGGAAATAGAAAAACTGGCTTTTCTGCAACATTTCCTGTTTGAAACATCAAAGAAGTTCCATGTAGAATTCTGGGAGAGTTGAATTAGAACAGAGTGTATTTACTGCACCATTTAATCCTTATGCTGATTTAAAAGACAAAGGAATGAAAAATATTGTATCTATTAGAGGAAAGCTATCTTCTCCACTTTTGTTTTTGTGCTCAAACAGGAGATCTGGGTTCTGTCAGCTGGCAGATTTCCCAGAGACCTTCCAGCTCAGGTACAGTCAGGTGCTGCATCACGTTTGGTCAACAATGGACCGCATATACAATGGAGGTCCCATAAGATCATAATGGAGCTGAAAAATTCCTGTAGCCTAGTGGCAATGTAGCATGATGCATTACTCACGTGTCTGTGGTGATGACAGTGTAAACAAACCTACTTCACTGCCAGCCATATAAGAAATAACGCTTACAATCGTGTATACTACATAATACTTGATAATGATAATAAATGACTATTACTGGTTAATGTATTTACTATAGTATACTTTTTATCATTATTTTATTTTTTAATATATTTTATTGATTATGCTATTACAATTGTCTCAACTTTCCCTCTTTGCCCCCCTCCACCCAGTAACCCCTATCCCTCCAGCAATCCCCCCCACCCCCACTTAGTTCATGTCCATGGGTCATGCATATAAGTTCTTTGGCTTTTCCATTTCCTATATTATTCTTAACATCCCCCTGTCAATTTTGTACCTACCAATTATGCTTCTTAATCCCTGCACCTTTTCTCCCATTTCCCCTCTATCTCCTCCCAGCTGATAACCCTCCAAATGATCTCCATATCTACGATTCTCTTCCTATTCCAATTGCTTGCTTAGTTTAATTTTTTTAGATTCAGTTGTTGATAGTTGTGAATTTGTTGACATTTTAATGTTCATAGTTTTTTCTTTTTATTCTTAAGTAAGTCTCTTTAACATTTCATATAATAATGGCTTGGTGATGATGAGCTCCTTTAGCTTTACTTTGTCCAGAAAGCACATTATCTGCCTTTCCATTCTAAATGATAGCTTTGCTGGATGGAGAATTCTAGGTTGTAGGTCCTTGCCTCTCATGACTTTGAATACTTCTTTCCAGTCTCTTTTTGCCTGCAAAGTTTCTTTTGAGAAATCAGCTAGTAGTCTTATGGGAACTCCTGTAGTTAACTAACTGCTTTTCTCTTGCTGTTTTTAAGTTTCTCTCTTTATCTTTAACCTTTGGCATTTTAATTATGATGTGTCTTGGTGTAGTCCTCTTTGGGTCCAACTTGTTTGGGACTCTGTTCTTCCTGTACTGTATGTCTGTTTCCTTCATCAAATTAGGGAAGTTTTCTTGCATTATTTTTTCAAATAAGTTTTCAATTTCTTTCTCTTCCTCTTCTCCTTCTGGCATCCCTATGATTCAGATGTTGGTACATTTGGAGATGTCCCAAAGGGTCCTTACAATATCCTAATTTTTTAAAATTCTTTTTTCTTCTTGTTGTTCTGGTTGAATGTTTATTTCTTTCTTATGTTCCAAATCATTCATTTGAATCTTGGCTTCCTCCCTTTCACTATTGGTTCCCTGTAGATTGTTCTTTATTTCTCTTAGTGTAAAGTTCATTTCTTCTTTTATGTTGTTGCTGCACTCAATGAATGTTTTGAGCATCCTGATCACCAGCGTTTTGAATTCTGCATCTGATACATTGGTTATCTCCATTTGGTTTAGTCCTTTTTCTGGGGTTTTGTTCTGTTCTTTCATTTGGGCAATATTTCTTTGTCTCCTCAATTTGGCAGCCTCCCTGTGTTTGTTTCTGTGTATTAGGTAGAGCTGCTTTGACTCCCTGTATTAGTAGCATGGCCTATTGTAGAAAAAGCACCTGTCAATTGTGTGGGGTAGAGCTTTAGTTACTTGCCAGGGAGGGGGTAGCCTTTTCACTGCTTTGTGGCTCTGTGTGCAGGTAGGGCTCAGAGAGGGAACAATGCTGCTGCCTAGCTTCTGCAGGTTTGCCCAGCACTTGCTCCATTTCCATTCACTTCACTCACTTCCTATATGCAATTGGCACCCTTCCAGCTGTTGTCCTCGTGCTGAACCCCAGAGTGGGTGGGTTTGTGTACATTCTAAGTCTATGAGGGCCCTTTAAGTGGAGTCTCCTGAAAATCTGGCAATTTCTTCTGCTACCCCAACCTTCACTGGTTTTTATAGCCAGAAGTTATGGGGATTTATCTTCCCAGCACTGGAACCCTGTGCTCTGTGGTCTGGTGTGGGGCTGGTATTGCTCAGTGCCAAGGTATCCCTCCTAATTTTTACCTACCACACATAAATGTGGGATTATCCATTTTACTATTGTCTCTCCAAGACATATCATGTCTCTACGACTCCGCTCCTCCTACCTGTATGGGTGAATGTAGCTTCTTTAAATCCTTGGTTGTCAGACTTCCATACAGCTCAATTTCTGATGATTCTGGGTGTTATTTGTTTTGAGATTTCGTTGTAATTCTTTCCATGGTTGTGTGAGGAGGCAAAGCGTGTCTATCTATGCCTCCTTCTTGACGGGAAGTTTATCATTATTTTAGAGTGTACTCTTTCTACTTAAAAAAGGTTTGCTGTCAAACAATATACCATGTTACATTGACAGTAGCCTCATATGTCTCATATTTACCGTGTCTCTTGATTGCATCATTTTCTTTTGTGTTTGGTTTAACCTTGTGTGGTTTTGTAGAGTAACTTATACAGTGTTGTAGCCTAGGAGCAATATGCTATACTATATAGGTTGGTTGTGTAGTAGGCTATACAATCTAGGTTTGTCTAAGTCTATAATATTTGCATAATGAGAAAATTCCCAATGACGCACTTCTTAGAATGTATCCCCATCACTAAGCCGCACATGACTGCACTTGTATTCAGAGAGTCTCAATAGGACTAAGCTAGCAAGACTGAGTCTGAGGGAAAAACCTAGAATGGCCAAAATCCAGGAGTTGGTTCATGTTGAAGCAGGCAGGGCTAAGGCATGCCAGGGCCACTGGCAGAAATAAACTATTGAAGAAGAAAATGGAAGTCAGAGGGCTCTCAGAAGGTGGCTGGAGGGGCATTGGTAAGCCACAGAGCGAGGTCACAAAGTTAAATGCCTATAAAGGTCCAGTTGGTAACTGAAATGAGGGTAAAGGGTAGGGTGCAAGACAATAGGGAGCAGTGGGGACTGTGTCAAACTGAAAGCCAAGTACCTCTGGCTGAAGGATGCTGACTCTCTCAGATTCAGTGGGTTGTGGCCATGAAAGAATGCAGGCCCAGTATTATAAAGTCTGCCCATTTTTAATGAAAAGCATGAAATCTTTTTATTTGAAACATCCAAATGTTAAAACACTGGGAAAATCAATAAAATATAGGTGGGTTTGGTCACATGACACAAGTCTCTGACCTGCACAAAATTTAAATGTCCAGGGAAAACTTAAATAAAGAAATGAGAGGTACAGGCCCAAAGCTGAAGGTGACACAGATGGGAGTAGATGGGGCTCCTGGAAGAGGCGAGGCTGAGGGAAAGGGCCAACTTTATGAGGTGCAGACAGAGCATGGCCACGCCAAGTCTTTCCACACAACTTTTCTGCACACTGCCATGGGGTCTCCCCACCACCAGCCCTGTCTCTGCTTCTGAGGGACAAATGAGCTCCCTGGGACCCTATTTTCTTTTTCCAAATCACCTGTTACCTTCAAAATACTATGGAATTTACTTACTTATTGTTTATCATCTGTCTCATGCAACTAGAATGTAAGCTCCTCCAAGGTGAAGATTTCCATTTTGTTCATTGACTGATTGCTGGAACAAAGTTTTTTCCGCATAGAAAGCTTCAATAAATACTTACTGAAAGAAAGCACAAATTCATATTTCTTCTTACTGTCGTGAAGCCCTAGAGACAAGATTTTGAGCTTCTTCCCTTCTGTATTTCCTTTCTCCTCTGTCTATCCCAGAATTCAGTCCAAGTCAGCAAGTATTTATTGAGCACCTAGGCTGTGCCAAGCCTCATACTGAGTCCCGAGGGCACAGGGACAAAAGAGAGACAATGACTAGCCTCGAGGAGCTTTCAAACTAAGAGGTGATGCAGACACATATTTTCATAACCATAAAGCACATGGTAAGTGTTGTTACCGGGGTATGTATACGGTGCTACCAAAAATAGAGGAGGGGCCACTCGTGCTGGGGCTTCAAAGATGTGCAGTGTTTACCAGAAGAAAAGGACCTCATGGGCATCCAAAGGGTGGGGGAAGGATGTAGGAGTAAATCAACAGAATGAAGCTATGAACTTAATTTCATGTGGTATTTAAATGAAGTTGCTTATATGACATTGGCTTATGCCCCTGTGGAAATATGTCCATCAATATTTTGATGCTTCCTATGATGTTGTAGTTAGTTTGCAAATTAAATATTTCATAGGCTGTTCTTTGTTCTTCCTCTTTATCTTCTGCCTTGAAAACTTTTCCTGCAACTTAGACCTCTGACTCCTGGCTCATAATAGGTTCTTGGACTTGAACTGCAAGACATGTACTTTACCTCATATTTTGATTGCCAACATAATTTTCCATTTATTTGAGAGAAACAGAAGTTTTACTGAACAAGGAGAGGAGTGACGTGAACAAAGCACTGTCTCTATGGGTTAGTGCTTGTGTCCATTTTTTAAAAAGTTAAATAACCTCTTATACTCTAAGCACCTTCTCTTTTTGCCAGAGCTATCAGGCATTCTAACTTCACTGCATCAAAACCCTGAAGATCTTTCTCTTTTCTGAAATTGGTTTAACTATTCAACAGGCGTACTGAGACCTATACACTGGAATGTGTGAGTTTGCCTTCCTATAGTTTCCCGGGCTGTTTTTCCTACATGGCAGGAATGAAAAATTAAACGGTGTCAAAGGGGATGTTTCTAGAAGTAGGAGGAGCCCTCTGACTTTCCAATCTCTCAGACTCCCTGTCTGAAAGGGGTGCTTACCCCCTTGACTCCTGAAGCAGAAGGAAGCATGCTCACAAGAGGTATTTAAAATGTTCTAAATGTGACTTGAACCAGTTTAAGAACAGTACTCCTCAAGAACAACTTGAGTTCCTAAATTGGCATCTTCTAAAGAGCCTCCTGTACAAACTCAGACTTATGCTGAGTATAACCTTTTAACCAAAAAAACTTAAAACACAGAACTGGAAATAAATTGGTGTTTTTTTCCCAACCATAATATGCAAATATTTACTGAGTGCCTCATTATGTAGACCTTCTATTAGGTGCTGGGGATATAGAATGAATAATATGTAGTCCTTTTTAAAAAAAGTATTCAGTTCATTAGTCGGGTAGCTACAGATTCACATATAATGTATATTTCTACATATATAATATATATTAAATCAAAACAGTTGCATAACAAATATAAAGAAAATCACATGGGCATAGATGAATGTATAAGCCTTAAAAACAAACTATTTTTTTCTTATTAAAACAGGAAATTCATTATATATACAGAAACTTTGGAGAAAACATCTGAGCAAACACACTTTTATTCCTATGTGGGGTAAATATAAAGAATTTTTTAACTCCATATTCTACTGAGAGATATTGAAAGCAGGACATAGAAAGTAAACATAAACAGAAAAGAGCTTCTATGGAATGATGAGAAACTCATCCTAGCTATAATTAACCCAGACATTATTCTTTTTCCTCCTCAATCCAATCAATACTGAAGCCAATAGTGACAGCGGTATGGGAGGGAAAAGCATTTTATAGATGTTTTTACGTAAGCTAGTCACGTAGTATACACAGATGAGGAAAGAACCCAAAGATACCTCAAAAACTAGGATTCAACGGCAGCTAATGGAAACTTTATTCATTGAAAACTAAACTTTGAGCAATGGGCAGGGGGCATTGACTCTGATAGAGGGTGTGACTGGTGTCATGCAGACAGGTGAGGATCAGCATGGGGGTCAGTGACATGGCAGCAGTAGGGATGACAAACAAAAGGGATCTGCACCCACCCCAGAAAATATCAGATTTCCAAGATCCCGTGACACCTTCAATTATAAAATGCCATTAATTTAGCCCGGCTGGTGTAGCTCAGTGGATTGAGCGTGAGCTGGGAACCAGAGGGTCCCGGTTCGATTCCCAGTCGGGGCACATGCCTGGGTTGCGGGCCAGGTCCCCAGTGAGGGCCATGTGAGAGGCAACCATGCATTGCTCTTTCTCCCTCCCTTCTCCTCTCTCTGAAAATAAATAAATAAAATCTTAAAAAAAATGCCATTAACTTACAAACAACTCAGGGAAAACAAACACTCCATTTTTAATTTTCATAAACACTAAAAATTTTAGATTTCTACTCATCTTTGTATAATTACGTAGTACAGTACTTCCTTTTTTTAGCAATATAATCAAGTCTTGAGTCTAAGCTTTTTTAGAACATTGAACTGAAGTGTTTTTCTGAATTATTTTGGGTCAATAGCAGCTATGCTTACCATCACATGATATATTGATTTTTCACAAATCATGCTTTTGACTTCTTTGGCCTCTTTATTACCTCTGAGGTTGGCAATATAATTTTGAGGCATTTAAAAACCCTTGTCTGCATTTTCTATTTGGCTACTGTAGACTGTAGTCTTCCCCCGCTGTCCCCCGCCCACTCCAAGGGATTACTAGAAATCGAACTGGTAGAGAGACTGCAACCGGGTGCACCGAAAAGATCTTTCTTGTATCCAAGACATACAGCTTAAATCAGCACCCTCATGCCTGAGCAGGAACTGAAAAACCCCTTTCTGGTGTGTATATAGGATACCACCAAAGATGCTCAAATATGCTCTATTCTTTATTCAAAACAAAGCAGGATCCTGACATCTGATTTCTATGAGCCACTTTACTGTGCCCTTTTTTCTAGAGTAGAAGGCAACTATTGTGCACCTACTGTATGCCAGGCATTGGGCTGACGCCTTCTAACCACCAACTTTATTTATTTTTTTACAATGACCCTGAAGGGTATTATACTCTTTCTATAGTTGAAGAAATGGAAGGGCAAGAATTTATATAATTAAATTATATATATAATTTGAAGTCACATAGACAGTAAGAGTTCAAATAAAATTTGACTGATTCTGAAGTCCATGATGTCAAAGAGGAAGTCTTCAGTTGTGGTTGTCTTTCTCTGCAATCAAATATAGAGTGGGTCCTTGGAACTCTCCAAATTAGAACCACACCAGTGACACCACACCAGTGACACCACACCATATGCTCTGCTGCCCCATTTATCCTAATCTGTCCTGACCAGTTCCCCACCACCTCGTGTCCTGACACAGGAACCTTCTGACCTAGTGCCTCTTTCTACACTTCTCTTTGACCTCAGGGGTGAATTTTCCATTCTTTAGAGCACTTGAAGTCTTTCCTGATTGCACCCTTTGCCCAATCATTTATTATTTCTTTCTTCTTCATAACCACATACATTTTGATCCTCTCTTATGGTACTTTCTCTCTTGCATTACATAACTGTCTTATTTTTTTCCCCTGTGGCTTATTGGGGGCCATGAGACCAGCATTCCATGACACCAATGCCCATGGTTTTGTGGACCCTTCAAACAGCACCTGTCAGAAGTACCAGCAACATGACTGGTCTTTCTTCCCAGACACAGAAACATTTAGGTCACGCGTGCGACTGGCTGCCTGGTCCATCCACACATTCTCCCAGAGCTGCTGTGTCTTGTTGAGGGGTGTGCTTACAGCCCACCACTTCCAGACTCAACCCCAGAAGAACTGTGGGCCATTCAAAACAATTTTAGGGAATCCGTCAGTGTAACAAAAACAACCCAATGTATATATTGCATATGTCCCATATGTGATATATTTATATTTGTAACTTATATTTTGTAACACCAGACTAGTGCTTAACCCCACTGCCTCTCGGAACATCTTTGTTTTGGAATGACTTGACGGGAAAGGGAAAGGATCTTTTCTACCTAAATTTATGCCAATCAGAAGAGAAGTACTAACAAGCTTCAAACCCAAAGAGAAATGACTCCAGACCTTAGGTAAGGAAATGTGTCAGAAATGGCTTCTAGCCAAATGAAGTTAAGGGAGTAGAGTGGGCTTGAAGATCGTGAAGTCTGCTTACTATATGTCCACCTCAGGTATTGCAGCCTGCGCCCTTCAAGGTAGCAGGTCATCGAAACTATGTCTTTGCTGTTCACCTTCCCTCTTCTATGTATATTGACCCACCTTTTAACACCTTCACAGCCCATCACTCAGTCCTGATGCTCCACAAGGTCAAAGCTAAGTTTATCATCAAAGAAGTTTACAACTATCATTGAAACTATGACTCGTGTTAGTGGCTGTCTCTTGGGAAGTTTTGAAGCCAAGGCAATGAATATGTCACCTCAAAGTTTAGGAACGTCTCCAAATGCACACAAGTCCTGAAGAGAAGACGCCCATTTAAATTAGTTTTAACACCTACAGATTTATTTTGACAGAATTATTTTGAGCAGATTTATTTTGACAAAATACCACCCTTATGGCTCTAGTCCTTCTCACAGCCTCAACTTTCTGGGCAGACTTACTCAGATCTCACCCGACCATTCTCTTCTAAGAAGTTCTATTTCAGGCAATACTGTTTTATAACAAAAATATAGTCAGGATACGGACTCTGACAGTCTCTGCCAAGTTCATCATCTCATTAAGCCTTGTTAGAATCTGAGGTGGCACTGTAAAATTTCCATTTAAAATTAAAACTCCAGATGTATTTTAGGTCAGAGTAGCTGGTTTTTGTTTTGTGCAATAGTCTCTTACGGAAACCTATTTTCAGGGGAACGTTGTTTGCCATATTTTATTTAAATAGAGTTTTTGTTTGGCAAGCTACCTTGCAATATACTTTCTTTCATTAGCCAACTTTGGTGTTTGGAAGATGTTAGATGATATTCAAAATAATTTACATCAGAGAAAGATGTCTTGTTTGAAGACCTTTGAGTGACTTCTCCTTTCAAAATATGTCAGCCTGTCTATTGCTAAAAACTCAAGGGAATCACACCACAGCTTTACCCAGAGCCTGCAGAGGAGGCCAGTAAATATTTATGGAGCGCCGACTTTGTGCCAGACTCTGTGCTGGCGGCTGGGAGATAATGAGTGACCAAAGACAGAAAAGGGCCACGTCCTCTTGGATCGTACACTCTGGTGGAAAAGAACAGGAAATAAACAAATGAGAGCATCCCAGAGCGTAATAAATGCTCTGAAGGAAGTAAAGCATGTGAAGAGGAAGAAGGTGACTTGTGGGGACAGGAGAGGACTCTCTGAGGAGGCAGTGCTTGAACTGAAATCCAAATAAATTGAAGGAGCCAGCCTTGAGTAAGAGAAGAAGACGGTATACAGAAGGAACACCAGGCACCAAAGCCCTAAGATGGGAGCAAGCTTGGGATTTCCCAGCCACAGAGAGAATGTGTGCTTGTGTGGGGAGCAGGGGAGGAGTGCCTGGGTGTGAAATTAGAGAGGCAGCCAGGGGCCAGGCCCAGCCAGGTCTTGAAGGCTAGGGTAAGAAACTGCAGTTTATTCCAGGAATGGAGGGAAGTCATCAAGAGTTGCATCAGGGGAGTGACAGTATCTGATTTATACATCACCAGTCTACACCAGCACTGAAACAACTTCAGGCAGCTTTTTATTCAGAACCTTGAGATCGTTTATCGCCATCACACCCATATCCCTTTCAATCTTGGTTGAGTCTCGAAGTTCAAGCTCTGCAGTAACCAGGCCACATCTGGGGCTTTATCTCCCTGTACTTCACTCCTTTCCCTCACAGTGGTTCTATTTTGTCTCTAAGAACCCTCAAACAAGCCCCAACCCCTTTCTTCTCATCATCCTCATATTTATCCCCTTCACCTTCTTGTCTTAACTGAAAGACAAGGCAGGCCTTGGGGTGCTGCTTAGCTGCCTTTCTCCTGAGCGGTCCCAGTGTTTTCCCAAGGGCAGGAGGTGGAAGGCGGGCATGCTCTGCCCTCCAACAGCTGCTTGCTCACACTGGGTTACAATGTATCTTTCTGGTAGTCTCTTCCAAGTCATTTTTGTTAGTTCCTTTTCCTCTGCTTGCCCCTTAAGTTTTGGAGTTCTTGGGACTCTCTCCTAGACTCCTTTGCTTTCTTACTTTGCACACTTCTCTTGGGTTATCAAATTTCCTCCTCCCCCATTGACTCAGTCTTTCTCTATAACCTGAAGACTCTCAAATCCGTGTTTCCAGTTCAGACTTCTTTTTTTAGTTCCAGACTCTTAAAACTGCCTCCTGAAAACCTCCACTTGAGTATGCCACAGACACTTTAAACTTAATATGTCAAAACTATGTTAAATTTATTAATGTTACACTTATTAACCTCAACCACCACCCACACTTCTCCTCTTCCAATAGTTTTTCTCTCTCTCTGTTGAATTGCTCTATTGTCTAACCTAGAAACCTAGAAGTCACCTGGACGCCTTATTCCCCTGACTCCCAACCTTCAAATTCTATTGCTTTTACCTAAGAATTTCTCATATTCTATTGCCTTAGTTCAGGTTTTCATCACCTCATATCTGACAAGTAATAACTGACTAGCAAAACCCTTGTTTCCAGGCTTCCCTGTAAAATCCATTTTCTAGATGGTACCAAAAGTGATCTTTATTAAAACTGGAGCACACATTTTTTGTTCTTACCTGCTCAATACCCATTCACATTTATTTGACTGATAGTATCCTTTTGTGGGGGAACCACCTACGCTTTCACTCTCTAGGCAGTTTGAATGGGGGGAAGGGTGGAGCATGAGAGCAGCCTGGCCAATCAGCACACAGCCCCTGTCACAGTGATTGGTTCAGAGGGCATGTGACCAAACTGGTCTAATCAGAAAGATTACTGCGACTTAAGGGAGAAGTACCAGGATGAATAGCTGCCTTTCTACTGCCTTTAACTCTGCGTAGACATAGACACAGAACGATTGCCTCAAAGAGCTGGAGGATGAAACCAATGTTTAAGAGAGCAGAACCAAAAGATAATTTAAGCCCTGTATAACATAACATAATTTAAGCCCTTTATCAAGATTAGATTGAAGCCACCTTTAACCCGTGTACTTCTTAATAATGTGAATGGTAAATCCATGTTTTTGTGTAAGCTTTTTTGAGTGTTTTGTTTATTTTCATCATTTACTACTAATAATCCAGACTCATGACGTTCTTCTACTTCATGGTTTCCCACTAGTCTTTGGGATGAAGTTTACAATCCCTAGCCTGTCATAAAGATCTTTATGACTCAGTACCCGCTTACCTTTCCCGGGTCATCTTCTGCCACCCTCCCCCACCCCACCCCTCCCCTTGGGCACCCATCCCTCGGAGCTTCTTGTAAGTCTCAGAATTTACCACCCTTCCACTCCCCATCATGTGTTGTGCTCACAACTGCCTCTCTCTAGAACAGTCTCTGTTCTCCTCATTACCTCCTCGTATTTGTTTTTTTCCTTTAACATTGAAATCAGGCATATTTCTCCCAGGAAATGTTTGCCGATTTTCTTTCCTAAACTTAGATTAGGAAACCTCCATGTGCCCCCTTGACAACATGTGTGAACCTCAATATAAGTATCTGTTCAGTAGAGTTACAATTTTCTAGGTTGTTGGTTTCTCCTCCTTTTATGAAACACACCTTGAAGGCAAGATCTATGAGTCTGTCCTTAAAGGCCTACCGTTATGCTTGGCACAGACTAAGATCATCAATAATGCTTGAATCAATAAATGCCTTTCAATGTTACTTATGTTTATAGGCAGTAAATGATAAGTTCTTTAAAGGAGGGACAATATTTTACTCTTATTGGCATCACTCATAGCATGAATCTGGCTTCTTATGTAGTATGCACTTGGTAAATATTTGTTTAAAAATGGATGGAGAAAACGTATGCCATCAGACCATGCCACCTGGTACCTCTCCTTGTCGTCAGCCACTGATTTCCCTGCCTCCCCATCACTCACTGAAGGCTTCAGCTTTTCATATGCTCCTGACATTAGAAATCACTTTGTTAATGCCAACCTTGATTGAGAAGACATGGCCAGTTACTAGCCTCAGACATTCAGCGCCTCACCTCCTGTGATGAATCTCCTCGCCCCACTTCAGCCACCAATGCCTCTGTCCCCAGTAGCTACAGCTCCTCTGGAAATCTCAATCCTATGCCTCTTATAGCCTCCCGTCAACCTTTCAGAACGCACACGATAATAATTCTTCATCCTCATTTGAACCCTCCATCTATCACTCCACAGTTTTTACTCTTTATTACTCCCTCGTGTCCCCATCTTCCTCCCTGTCTCTTACAGTCCATCATTCTCCTTGGTTCCTTTCAGTTAGATTATGTCCCAGGCAAGTGCTAGGGGATGGAGCAGGAAAGAAAGGACAACCTGGTTCTGTACTCCCAGAATTTATAGTCTAGTGGGAGAACGGATATTAAATACACAGGGAAACATACAGATGTATGGTTAAAAATTATGAGAAGTGCTTAAAAGGGAAAGTACAGGAGGCAAGGAGTTTGCATAATAAGATGATCTAATCTAGTCTCCGGGGAAAGGGAAGGCTTCCCTGAAGAAAGAATTTTCTTTTTTTTTTTTTTTAAAGGGGGGAAGTATGTGTGCAGTTTAAATGTTAACTTTTAATTACCTTAAAAATCCACTCAACTTTCACCTAGAAAAAGCACCGATGATTGCCTTGTAATGGATCTCAGTACTTCTGGTCTTAAAAGCCCTCCTGGGCATTTCAGCCTTCCTACGTACCTCCTGCTGTCTGTATTTTCTGTCTCTCCTTCCCCCTGCCTTAGGATGCTGCTGGAGAGCCATCAAAATGATCAAAACAGATAAGTCCATTGGAAACCCTAAAAATAATTGCTATCTTTCCTGCTATGTGCAATACTCAGGCACAATGGTTCATATTTGTCAATTACAATAAAAATCAGCACCTTGGATTTTGTCATTAAAAGTGGCTTATTGGCTCCTTGGCTCTCTCCCCATGAGGCTTTCTGGAAACTGTTTTATTTATCCTTCACCAGCAGGTGGCCGAAGCCCTCCCCAGAAGCTGGGAGCCTGGCTCTGTGCAACTGTTATCTTCATTTGACCTGTCCAGCCGTACTCAGACAGCTTAATGTCTAGTTACTGAACTTTCCTGCCACCCTGGCAAGGACATCTTCTGGGTTGATTACAAAATTCTGTGTTTCTCTCACATGCCAATAAAGCCCATTCTACTGCTCCAGGGAATAAATCATCCCCTTGTAGCTGGCCGAAACAAATTACAACCGCTCTCTGCCAGCAAGGGCAGACCTGCTGCTGAGGGTTGGCTCCGCAAGAAAAGAATTCCCTGAGTCCCGGGAGCTGCCATGTCTTGCTTTCCACTCGCTGGGCAGTATAACCCATAATTTGCCTCACGTTTTCTTGTGGGCACCTGATTCCTCTGGAGACAGGACTAAACTGAGCAGAACAGATAATGAGGCTATTGGAAGAACAAGAGGAAATTATTAGCTCTTTTAGACTTCAGAGCTTAAAGAATACCTTTGAATTGGTTACTGCACATTCTCAAATAAGAATGCTTTTGAAGGCATTTAGGAGATCAGTTAATAAGGCAAATAGAGAGAGAGAGAGAGAGAGGCCAGTGCAAGGAGCAAGGGAACGAGAACTATGCTGAATGTTAGCCACTGGGAGACCAAGGAGTTAGGACTTGCCTGAAGGTATCTCAGATGGATCTTTCACCTTTCGAAGAGTTCCTCCTCTCTGTGTTTAAGTTTCGTAGCCTCTAATTCTTGACATGAACTTTCCTAGTGGCCCTGGCCGAGTATCTCAGTTGATTAGAGTGTCGTCCTGATATACCAAGGTTGTGGGTTCAATCCTTGGTCAGGACACATACAAGAATCAAGCAAAGAATACATAAATAAGTGGACAAATGAATCAATGTTTCTCTCTCAAATGAATAATTTTTTTAAAAAAAGGTTGCCTAGGATCAATCTTGTGATGGTTGTGATGGGCAGGTGCTGAACTAGTTGGGAAGAGGTCAAAGTCAGATATGCCTGTTGGAAGGGTGAGCTCATTGAGGTGAGAGAGGAGCTAAGACAAAGGCTATGCAGATGGGAAAGAGCGGACGGATTAAGAAGATCTTGAGAAAGTAGAGCTGGAAAGGCTTGTAGAATACCCATATCTGGAGGAAAAGGAAAGGGAAAAGGAGCACTTCATGATAAGATCTAGGTCTGTGGCTTGAGCTGCAGTGTACATTTCCCTGGTGGGGGTAGAGGTGGATGAAGGCGGGTGGCAGTGGGCCCTGGGAGGTGTCCGTGCAGGGGAGGAGCCCGGACGGCCGTGTGAAGGCAGACAGGGGCATACTCCAACAGTCCTGGCTGTCACAGCTGGGCCTCATCGGTCGCACCACTCGTTCCCCCTGAGCTGGAACCCAGCATCAGAGCACTTTGCGATATCATGGTTCCTGGAAGTCGTTATCAGTTCATTAAATTTAGTTCTGGCAATTAAAGCTGTTTGCCTCCTGTTATAATCCAAGAGGTTTAGGAGCGCTGTTTGTGGATAAGAAAGCTGTGGCCCTGACTAAGTGCCTGTGTAGCAAACTCACTGCCACCCAGGCCAGCTTCCTCGCTCCCACATTCAGACTCTGCCTTTTCTCTGCATCTCCGAGGGCTCTGGGCAACAGGTCTCGGCAGCTGAGATCTAAAGGGGGGCATTACACCACTCTGACCTGGGCTCTCTCCATGTCCGCAGTCTTCATACAAGCCAAGCAGCGCCAAGCTTCCACCAACCAAAGTGAAGTGCCCCTTTGGCCTTTTCCCTTTAAAAAGTTGTGTGGACAGTGGCCCTGGCTCATCCAGAAACCTAGAGTCTGAATCTTGGGAGCTTAATGACAATCACCTCCCGGGGAAAGGAGACAATAGCAATATTGACCTGCTGGTGGGAGGCAGGCCTTGTCCGCATGCTCCGAGCACAGCTCACAGACAGGCTTTTCCTTCTATACAATTGCTGGCTGTTTCCCATGTTCCACAAGACAAGGGATGCACATTCCAGACAAGGGGACTATTGATTTTCCCACCGAATGTGACACGTGGCATCCAGAGGTCGAGCCCAGGCCGGGCCCATGTTTGCAGGACTAAGCCTTGCCTTTTCTTGGATTGTTCCGACAGCCTCCCCAGCTGTGTCCTCTGTGCTGGGAATGTTTCCTCAACTGCTCTGTACAAACACCCACACTGGCTCCTCAGCCTCCCGGGTTTATTTATCAACCAAAGTCAAGGAGTGAGGGTGGTGGGTTCCAGACGGCTCTGCCACAAACAGGTGGGGGAGGGCAAAGGTGGGACCCCCAGGCTGCTCTTTCTCCATAGAGTCTGACCAAGAAAAGCAGAACTTAGACAATAAAGAGGTCCTCGAGCCACGATTCTCCCCCTTCAAGAGAAACTCTACATGGCTGTGCCTCTATCTAGCAAGACAGAGGGTGTAGACAGCTCTCCTCCCTCCTCACCTTTGCCAGTGGCCTGAGAGTTCTTTAGCAACAACAACAATAGTGATGAATTTTACTGGAAAAGCACATAACATCCAACAAGAAGTGCTCGTGAAATGCCCAGTACAATCTGGAGAGGTGAATACAAAGGTGTTCGAAGCGTGTGTTGGGTCAGGCACTGCGCTGGGTGACAGTGTCAAGGAGGCGGGAAGAGGGGCAACGGCCTCTGACCTGCAGGAACTCACTGTTACGTGTGTGCATCCTGATGGCGAAGACAGCAGGGCATTTGACTCTGTCTCCAGTCCCAAGGGGTTCTCAAATTTTCGCTGCCCTTTAAGGGAAAATTTGTGCAGGGGAGTAGGGAAAAATCTTTGCTCAAATATTGATCCCCTCCAAAGTCCAGTCTTAAGTAGCAGCCAACCCTGAGAGGTTGATTCAAAAGCTACCTACACCTCACTTGAAGAGCGTGCTTACAGTCTAATGCAAAGACAGTGACCAGACTCATCCCGAGTGATTATTCTGATGGGATCTCAACTCTGCTACTTCACAGCTGTGCAACCCCAGGCCAAGTGCTCAAGGAAGTGGGCAAGTGCATGTCAGCTTCCCGATCTTTAAAACGAAGTTACTGTTATCGTTTACTTCACATGTTGGTAGTGAAGGACAAATGAATTAATATTTGTGAGTGCTTTGACTAACCGTTGCTGTTATTCCAGTGACTACATGGATGGTGAATTGGATGGAAATCAGGTTAGAAGCAGCAATACTAGTTCAGGCGCCAGTGAAAAAGCCCGAAGAAGAGTCAGGACAGCCTCACTGAAGCCCCTTCTTCTTCCTTCTTTTCCTCCCACCTACTCTTATTCCTTCCTTCTTTCTCTTTTTGTGTAGGATGAGTGTGAATAGGAAGTGGGAAGAGTTAAGGCAGATTGGGTAGCCTTTTGTTGGAGCTCGGGAAGGATCAGACCCCAGGCTCTGGGAAGAACCAAGAGCCCATCCAAGCCCAAGACCAGGAGGAAGCATCCACAAGTCAAACACTGGGAACCAAATGCTCAGTTCCTGTGCCAAGGGTAAAGCAAGACTGGAATCAGAGGGCTGCATGCAGAGACCAGAGATTACAGTTGGAGTATGGGGTGAGGGTGAAAGCAGTGTGGTAACAATCAGAGAGGTCCAAAAGAATTGCCATGAGCCCTGGCTGGTGTGGCTCAATAGATTGAATGCCAGACTGCGAATGGAAGGGTCACAGGTTCGGTTCTCGGTTATGGCACATGCCTGAGTCATGGGCCAGGTCCCCAGTTGGGGGCATGAGAGGCAACCAATTGATATTTTTCTCACACGTCGATGTTACTCTCTCTCTCTTTTTCCCTCCCTTCCCCTCTCTCTAAAAATAAAAAAACAAAAGAATTACCACAAATAGGCCTGGGTAATTGGATAGTTATGTTGGATGGTCCTAAAGGGTCAGAGACAGGAAGGATACAACCACTCATCTTCAATAGTAACAATGGCTAACATGTATTTAGGACTTCCTCTGTTATGGCAGTATGCTGATGCCTTTATGTATATTTCTCATGTAATATTCAGTGAGTGCTCTTATTCTCCCCATTTTGAAAGCAAAGGTTCTGAAAGTTGAGCGTCTTGATCAAGGTCACAGAGCTGGATATGGTGGAGTAGAATCAGACTTGGGACTAAATTTGACTGTGGAGCCTGTACTCCATACTCTGCTGTTACCCTTTACTCGGTCACATGAGCTGAGTATCCCTAGGGCCCTAGTCTCTAGAGAAAGCCTTCTGAAGGTCACATGGATGACCTGGACTTGGCCCCTGTTCTCTTAGCTAACTGTGCAGCGACAAAGGCAGCTATAGAATCAAAGTGAAATTTGTTCAGCAGCATAATACATTTAAATTATTTTAAATCTAAGTAGTACGTTTTTTAAGGACCATACCGTATCTTCTTATAGAAAGTGATCGAGGTTGTCCATAAGCAACACCAAGAATATGAAAGCAACTTGACCTAACAGACTCTGAAGTAAGGAAGAGGGCCAACAGAGGCAGCCAGCAGGCAGGGCTTTATGGAGAGATGAAAGGGAATGAAGATTGAGGACTGGCCAAATGAACTTAGTCCAAGCGAGAGGCAGCCCAGGAGAGCAGAAAGAGCAGGGCTTTGGAAACGAAGAGCATTGCTGCTCTCTAGGACCGGGGCCTTGAACAAGTCTCTTGACTTAAGTAAAATGAAAATACTTTACCCGTCTCAGAGGGTGGTGGTGAAGATTAATCCAGACAAGTTACTGACAGAGCTTACTACAGTGCCTGACATTACAGCAAACACAAATAAATGGTGAATTGACGGGGGAGTGGAAGAGGGGTAGGAAGAGAGGAAGATGATGGGAAGAGAAGGCAAAAGGGAAGACTTCTTCTAAGCAGCTCCTGGAAGGAACAGCTTATAACTTGAAAGACAGCTGCGTCATCCACTGTGGTGGAGTGGGATGGCTCTCTGGTTCCCCAATCCAGGCAAAGCTATAGAGTAAGCTAATAGCACTCGGGAGGTTTCCACAACGCACTGCAAGACCCGCTCCGCTCTCCCCCGTTGGCAAATTTTACTTGTACACTTACATGAGTGTGAAACTGCAGGGGACAGGCAGGTCTGCAGCCTCAGGGGGAAACAGGGAAAAATGGGGGCGGTGCGGGGGGTGGGGGAGTGGGGGCCGCTGTGGGTGGGCGGCAATAGGGACAACTAAAGGGCAAGAAAGTAGTGTTGCTGCCAGAAAAGCTGATTACATGATGGCTTTGCTCTTCCCAAGCTCCTGGGGGACCAGCGAATGCTCGACATCCAAGATCTCCCCCACAGATGGCCCTGCTGTGCCCCCTCTACCGCAGGCACAGCAGCCCTCGCACTTAGCCCGGGCAGGCAGGCAGATAATGCGCTCTGGTGTTCAAGGACAATCACACTCAGCAAAGCGTGAAATCAGTTTTTTTCTGACTAAGTCCCTCTGGGCTGAAGGAAGAGTTTCTATCTTCAGAGAGAGAGAGGAGTAACCTGTCATTCCCTGAAGCAATTTACCTCTTTGAGTGGATGCACACGTTCTTTTAAAGATCGAGGGCATCTGTGCCAGACCGGGAGCGGCCAGTGTGTCCAGGCACGGCCCCGGAACGGAGCTCAGAAGCGGGCTGGCTCTCTTCTCCACCTTCTGTCCTAGGGCGTGTGATGGTGGCCAAGTTAGAAAAGCAGATGTTACACATCAGCAGCCCAGGGCCATTCAGTTTGCATTTATTAAGCACTTCCTATGCCCTCCGGCCCTGGGTCCCATTGTTTTGTAAAGGAGACAGGAAAGTATAGGACAGAGTGAGATGTGTAGTGTCAGATCGCCTGGGTTTAAGTCTTGGCTCCACCACTTACTTACAAGCTGTTAACCTTGAAAGGCTTGCCTTTCTTCTTTGTGCCTTGACTTCCTTAATTGTAAAATGGGAATATAAAAATTATGTCTGCTTCATGAGAGTATTTTAAGGCCTGTTATGATACATGCAATTGCTCTTAGAAACACTCCTGACACACTGCCAACACTCCATCAATGTTAGCAAACCCTGTGGTCTGAATGTGTATGTCCCTTCAAAATTCATGTGTTGAAAACCTAAAGCCCAACCCAATTGTGTTAGGAGGCCAGGCCTTTGGGAGGGGAGTAGGTCAGAAGGGCAGGGCCATCATGAGTGGAATTAGTGCTCTTATAAAAGAGACCCAGGGAAGCGCCCTTGGTCCTTGTACCATGTATAGTTGTAACAAAAAAGATAGCCATCTAGGAGGAAGTGGGCCCTCACCAGACACCCAATCTGCTGGTGGCCATGACCTTGGATTTTCCAGTGTCCAGGAATGTGAGAACTAAATGTTATTACAAGCCACTCAATCTACGGTACTTTTGTTACGGCAGCCTGAACAGACTGAGAGTGCAGAGAAGCAAAACCGTGTGAGGACTGTGGTTCACAGACATATTGATGGAATGCTGTCCCCGGTTCCGTGAGGGCCCTGAGGGAGGAGTGTCTGGAAGAGCTCATGGGTATGGTGGTGGCCGCACCCAGGCTTGAGGAACGATCGGGAATGCATGCAACAGGAAGCAGCTCAGCCCTGCTGATGTCAAGGCTCACACAGGGAAGGGGCAGATAGTGAGGGAGCGAAGACTGGCAGGGGCAGATCACGGGGGGGAGGGGGGGGGTGGCCTTGAATGCCACGCCATGACCTCCGGTATTAGGTAACATGTTGTAAAGATGAAACTAAAATGCCGTGCCATTATTCATTTGCCTTGGAAATGTTCTCTCGTCAGGAAGGTAGAATTATAGTTTGTTTATTTTTAACAAAATTGATTTTTTGCAAACCTCCCATCTCTTTGCCAATAAACTATTGTGCCGCTAATGCTGCTTCACCCGCCAGGGCCTGTGCTAGCTGGAGTGTAATAAGTGTTTTTCCGCATGCACTGACTGAAGCATTGGTCTGTGAGGCAGGAGTTCAGGTTCAAATTAGATGGCATTTGTCCTTATTTAGGTCCACTTGTTCTGAATATTTACAAAGCTGGAAAAAAGAAACAAGGGAGCAGGGGACTATCTGTGACAGTCTTAGGTTGGGGAGCAACCCTCCTGGTTTACATATGCACCCCTTCCAGAGGTCTTTCTAGGCCTAGAGGTGTCTTGAAGGAACTTCTAAGTGTCCTTATCAGGATCCTTTTCATTTTCACTTGGCAGTGATCTTGCCTCTTTGTCCAGGGGGCATGCTCCAAAAACAGTGTAATTTGGAGAGTCACACGCAGTGTATCAGGAAGTACCTAGGCTTTAGTGGCAGAAGACCAGGGCTGGTCCCAACCCTGAGCCTTTGTCTTCTCATTCCTAAAAGGAGCATCCGGATACTTATCTCATGGGGTGGCTGAGAGAATGAGGTGAGGTGGCCATTGAGAACTGTAGTCACAGCACTGTGTGGACAACTATTGTTATTCACTGTGACCCCTCTGTCCTGCGACTTCCACACCTTCCAAGTGCACTCACAGGGCCACCCTCACAGAATTCACATTTGCAGAAAACAACAGCACAGCACCAGGGGCACATGACTCATTAGAAATGCAGGGCTGTGCTGTCCATCGAGGGTAAGAGCTCAGGTTCGGGTCTGCACCTGACCATGGGCAGCGGGGAGCAGGTTCTTATGGAGATTAAAGGAGACGGTGCACATGAAGAGTTTTTCTTGGATCTCAGCATAGCGAACACCCAATAAATGGCAGGTCCTGGCTCAGCAGTAAGGGTGCTTGAGAGGGGAGCACAGTGGCGGGGGCACACTAGTACGGATGTCGAAGGGCTGGACTTTGGAGAAAACTGAAAACAAAAGCACAGAGTTAAGGTCAGAGGAGACAGAACAGGAGAAAATGAGAGACTCACATAGAATAGAAATGCAGAGACAATGGCAGGCAAGGAGAAAGTGAGGGAAACAGGCATTAAAGGGAGGGTGTGTGGCAGGCCTGTCACACAGAGGCGGTGGCTCTGGAGAACTGGACAGGACAGTCACTACGAGCAAGATGTGTCTGCCCGCCGAGTTTCTTTATGGGTAAAATGGTGGGGAAGGGCGGCTGGGAGAGGCCTTGGTGCAATCAATGTCTTAGGAGGTAGAAGCATCCACTTTCTGGTTTCAGGCACCCAGGGTTGATGCCCAGGTGCCGTGCCTGGCACACAGGAGGCCATATCACGTACCATCCGAACCAGGTCACTTCTGAGAGGGAAAGGAAGAACTACTATGTATTGTGTAATTGCACCAGGACAGTAGGGCAAGTCAGGGCTCTCCAGGTCCCACACAGAGTAATTTCTCAAATAAACATGGGCTTTCCTTAGGATTCCTTAATGGGAATCACACAGTTAGAAAAGGCACTCACCTAATTCTTCCTTTTTTTTTCTGAAGAAAAGGTGATTTTGGGGAAACTAAATTCCTGATGCCTGTAAATGGAATGTGTCAATAGATCAGAAGGTAATGGTCAGGGTGTAGCTTTGCCAGAGAAAATACAGGAAGTTTAGCTAAGTTTGAATTTCAGATAAGCAACAAACAATTTTTAGTGTTAAGTATGCAGTGGACATACTGTAAAACTGGTCGTTATTTGTTGAAATTCAAACATAGCAGGGTGTATCAAAAATACATCCTGTATTTTTATTCGCTAAATCTGGCAATCCTACCAAGATGGACCACATGATTCTATGGACTCAGTTATTAAATTAAATTAAAAACTATTCAGTGTATACTTTCTATCTGCCAGGCAATGTGCCAGGTGCCAGGGTGGCATCCCAAGAGAATAAGACACTGTTTCTGCCGCCAATTCACAGGCCAGTGAAGGAGGGAGGGGGAAGGAATTAAGTTGACATTTACAGAGCACCTATTAGGATCTGGGCTCAGTCACTGGTGTTTCAGACGTTGCCTTGGTAAATCCTCACAATTGGGGTGATTCCCATTTTACATGGGAAAGAATGAGGGCCCAAAGAGTAATCATGTGCCTAAATTTTGAGAGTTTTTAAGTCAAAGTTAAAACCCATGTCTGACTCCAGAGCTAGACTCTTTCCAATGAAAACACATTTTCTGTAAATACACGCGAGTACACAGATTGCAACATCTATAGGCCGTGAGAACACAAAGGAGAGAGCGATAAACTCTGCTTTGGGTAATCAGGGAAGTTGTTATCATCATCTTCTTTTAGTTTCAAGTCAAATGACTTCATTATATAATGGGGGAGGGGGTTACTATAAAGAAAACCCATGAGCTGAGATTTGTGATTGGAAACTGCTGGGAATCGAGGTGGCTCTACGCTCCTCTCCTTGTCTCTCCCTGAGTCTTGTGGTCTCTGTCTTGGCATCTCCCCTCCTCTCCCCTTCTGTGATTCATTCTCTTCTCGCTACTGATTGCCTTCCTCTGCTTAGTCACAGATTCTGCTCCATCAGAACTTTGACCTGTGGCCCTTGCTGGTGTGGCTCAGTGGATTGAGCGCAGGCCTGCAAACCAAAGGGTCACAGGTTCAATTCCCAGTCAGAGCAACAAGCCTGGGCTGCAAGCCAGGTCTCGAGTAGGGGGTGCTCGAGAGGCAACAACATGTTGATGTTTCTCTCCCTCTCTTTCTCCCTTCCTTCCCCTCTCTCTAAAAATAAATAAATAAAATCTTAAAAAAAAAAAATGTGACCAGCTTTTAAACAAAAAGAACTTTGACCTGTGGAGGGTCAGCATGATTTCTCAGGGCCCTGCATCACTTGCAGGCTTTTGCTTTAATTCTCACCAGTAGATGCCTCAGTATTTCAAAATTCCTGGTTTAGTTTTTAGAAATAGTTTTATCGAGGTGTAGTTTATATGCCACAAAATTCACTCATTTCCTAATTTAAATTTTTTTTTTTTTAGAAATTTTTCTTTAAGATTTTATTTATTTATTTTTAGAGAGAGGAGAGGGGAGGGAGAAAGAGCAATGTATGGTTGCCTCTCACATGGCCCTCATTGGGGACCTGGCCCACAACCCAGGCATGTGCCCCGACTGGGAATCGAACAGGGACCCTCTGGTTCCCAGCCCGCACTCAATCCACTGAGCTACACCAGCGGGGCCTCCTAATTTAAATTTTGCCACAGATTATGAGCTAGTTTATGAATGAGTTGCCGTTGGTCAGTGCTCATCCCTATGTCACATAGCCACCCTGGATCCAATAGCTGTGGCCTGAGGACAGGTCACATGACTGTCCTTTGAGCAGGTGCAGAAGTCTGAGCAGTTTCACTTAGGATTGTGGACCTTCAGCACTGTGACTGGCATGCCTAACCTAGGAAGGTTCTAAGAGGAGATGACGCTTGATATGGGTCTTGAAGGACAGCTTAGTGTTCACCAGGAACAACAAAAGGGAAAAAAGACAGTCCAGCCAAGGAACGTCACAGGCAAATGCAAAGGTGGACAAAGCAGGAATGAGCAGAAAACACTGTGCAGTTTGGAGAGCTTCTACCTTTTGCATAATGATTTAACCAGAAATAACTTAGCAAAGAGAACTTAAGTTAATGCCCCCGAAACCAGACGAGCTATTCACAAGGAGCACAAAAGAGCAAACTCGTCTATGTAGAAAAATAGGGAGAAGACTTATGAATAGAGGTGACAAGCCTACCGAGCCTGGTGATAGCTGGTTGTCCAGAAATGAATTTCAGTGGAGCACAGTGTCCTAGATGGGGCGGCAGGATGGTGTAAGGTGAAAGTAGGCTTCCAAGTTTCTAACTGGCTACTTGGGTGGACGTGCATTGGAAATACAATGAGATTGCGTCTCTGCGAGAGGTCTAACTTTAGGAGGGAAGACAGATGTGCTGGTTTGGGCGTGCTGAGTTTGAGGGGCTTATGGAACACCTAAATGGGGACGATCCAGTAGGTACGGTAGAAAGACACACAGTTAGGAACCTATAATAAAATTCACTAAAAGTTTTTGTGAAGTTCACCAAAAATGTAGCCCTGGGAGACCTTGATGCTGAGCTGTAAGACAGCACAGCAAGAGAGTAAAGCCACTTCCCCAAAGCTACTTGCTCAAACCGCCCTGAAGGAGGGCCAGGCCAAACTCCGCCTTGTCGACTCAGCCTGAATTCCACCGCCTGTGTAACTCCTGAGGAACTAGAAAGCAGCAGAAATCTGGTGTGCTGTATGTGAAATCTATGCTTAGCCAGCATGTTTAGATATTAAATGTTGAAAAGAAAAATATGACCTGCCATAAATTCTCATTACACACATTATTGCCTTAATAGTACAAGCAGAGATAGGCCCCTAGAGAATTTTCTGATTTGTCATCAGTATCTAGTTTTAGCTTTTGATTGATTAATTTGTTCTTTTTTCACATATGCTTATGTAAATGTTTTAGAAAAATGGATACTTTTTTTAAAAGGAAGCAAAGAAAAATCACTGTAGATCCCACCACTCAGCGATAAACCAATGTTAAGTATCTTGCTCCAAGCTTTCTTTGTTCCCAAAAATTATGTTTTAATTTCTATCTAAGTACTACACACAGAAAGTTACACATCAGTTGGTACAGAAAAGTTTGTGATAAAAAGTTTATGATAAAAGTTTATGATAAAAAGGACTGTCTCCACGCCCTCCAATGGTCCCACTTCCAGAGAGAAGGTATTTAGTGGGTGCTGCTCCCCACGGTGGTTGCCTCCAGAGCTCATGTCTGTGCTACCCAATTTGCTGGCCACTAGTCATATGTAGCTCTTTAATTAAAATTAATTATAACTCAACACAAATAAAAATTCAGTTTCTCGGTCTACCAGCTACATTCAAATGCTCAACAGCCACTTGTGGCTGGATGCTACCATGTTGAACAGAGCAGATACAGAGAATTCCCATCATCACAGAACCTTTCTTGGACAGTGTTACTCAAGATAACAATGTATTTTTACTTTTCTCTCTTGATTTATCAATTTTAGACAGCATCAATGGCCTTCATGCTGTTTCTATTTAGATACGTTTTATAAACTTTTTTAAAAATTAAAATATAACATACATACAGAAAAGCATATTTTTCATAAATGTAAATGTTAGTGACTTATCACAAGATGAATAATTATATAACTGCCCCCAAGAGCAATAAATAGAACATTATAAGGAACCCAAACTTTCTCTCACGTTTATCCTCAATCACCAACTACTCTCTCAATATCCCCACTTCTGTCACCGTGAGTTGTATTTGCCAGTCTTTAGTATCTAGTTTTTTTATACAAATTATGAATGTGGACTCACCCCTATTGTTTGAAGGAGAGTTCATTCATTGGAATACTGTTGCTGCATACTTTCCATTGTATGGATACACTACTGTTTTTATTCGTTCTGCTATTTAGAGACATTTGAGTTGTTCCTAGTTTGATGCTGCTATGGATAATGTAGCGATGCACATTCTTGTACATCTCTTTTGGCTTGCAGGCGTGTACATTGCTCTGGGGTATAAACTTAGGGGTGGAATTTCTGGATGATAGGAAGTCGTTATCATCCCTCAGCTTCTGTACCAGTTGACGCCCAGCCGCGTTTGAGGGTACCAGCAGGTGCTCCACATCCTCACTAACTCCTGATGTCCTAACAATTATATCATTATGTTTTAAATTTGCATTGCCCTGAAAACGGATGAAGTTTAACATCGTTTCCGATATCTGTTGGCTCTTTAGATATTCTCTTTTAGTTAAGTGTCTAAGTCTCTTGCCTATTTTATTGCCAGATTTCTCTCTTTTTTTAAAACATTGATTTGTAGTTATTTTTAATATTTTATGGATATAAGCACCCTTTCACTTATATGTGTCACAAATACCTTCTCTCAGACTGTACCTTTCAAATACTTTTTGATGAAGAAAAAGTTTATAATTTTAACAATCTCTTGTACTAGTCTTTTCCTTTATGGTTAATGCTTTTGTGTCTTATCTAAGAAATCTTTCTCTACCATAAGGTCATGAGTATATTCCCCTATCTTATTTTCGAGAAGCTTTATCATCTGATTTTTCACATTTATGTCTCTAATTGAAATAGGTTTTGTTTTTATGGATGATGTGAGGTAGGAGTCAAGTCTCACTTTTTCCATATGGGAGCCCCTTGGATCTGTACCATTTATTTAAATAAACATCCTTTCCTATTTCATCTCAGTACCATCTTTATCACAGCGTGGCACACACACTGGCGCACACACAGGGATCTGTTTCTGAACCCTTGTCCCAGAGATGGGCAAGCCACGCCCAGCGGCCCCTTTCTGCGAGGGAATTTGTACCGTAACCCAACGACGCCCATTCGCGTGTGCATTGTCTCGGCTGCATTCATGCTGCCACAGCTGGGCTGAGCAGTGACAGACCACGCAAAGCCTAAGTAGTTTTCACTGTCTGGCCCTTTTCACAAAATAAATATCTGACTCCTGCATTCTCTTCCTTTTCTTAAAAAAAAAAATTCTCGCACTAATACTATACTGTCTTAACTATGGTAGCTTTACAATCAATCTTGATTTTTTTGTAGAGTAAGTCTTTCAATTTTATTCTTTTTTTAAAAAAGATTTTATTAATTTTTAGACAGAGGGGAAGGGAGAGAGTAAAAAATGGGGGGAAACATCAATGTGTGGTTGCTTCTTGCATGCCCCCCCACCAGGGGCCTGGCCCTCAATGTAGGCATGTGCCCTGACCGGGGATCGAACTGGCAACCCTTTGGTTTGCAGGCCAGTGCTCAATCCACTGAGCTACACCAGCCAGGGCCAATCTTGTACCTCTTCAAGATTGTCTTGGCTATCCCTGGGCCTTGATATTCCCATAGAAATTCTATTCAGATTTTGATTATAACCATGTTCTTACACAAATTACATAGAAACTTTTGTAACTTGTCTTATAAATGACTTAACATGTAGTATAAATCTTTTCATGATATTAAATGTTCTTCTGCAACATTAATTTTAATGACTTCATAACATTCAATTACACAGATAAACTATCATTTGTTTAACCAAATACATTGCTTGGCTATATGTCTTATTTACCTATCATTAAATTATAAAGTACTTCTTCATCTTGTTTATACTCTTTTATTAAGTAATTTCATTTATGGGAATTGGGCTAAAATAAATTATCTTCGAAGAAAAAATGCATGAAGGTGTTTATCACAACTATAATTATAAAAAATTAGGAATGACTAATTCACTGGCACTTGGTAAAAGGCTAATTATGATACTTCCACTCTCAGAATATCATGCAGATGTTGAAAACAATGCTCATGGAGACTGAAAATTATTATGAAATATTTTATGCAAAAAGTGTATATACTCTGTATTATGAGAATTAAAATATAGTGCCTAGGAAAAGGTCTGGAAGAATATACAGGTATACCTCTCATTTTATTGTGCTTTCCTCAACTGTTTCACAGATACTTCATTCTTTACAAATGGAAGGTAAGATACTCCACCAGCAAAATGATTATGACTCACTTCCTTGTGATACCCAGGTTATTGCTGTGGTTTGGACCCAAACCTGCAGGATCTCCAAGGTACACCTGTACACCAAATCAAAGTCGGTTTATACCAGGGAGTGGCATTCGTGAAGTGAGGGCAAGAGAAAGTATTGTATTCATTTTTGTCTTGCTTGAATGTTTTATAGAACTTATGTTACAGTAAAAACATTTGCAAATCATTTTTGAAATAGATTATATGATGCATGAAATGATAAAATGGCAATGCCCTAAGGAAAAGATAAGCTTTCTGTAAAAAAAAGCAATACTACAGACAGTTTTAAGCATAAACAGGTTCAGATTTAAAGGGAAGTCTAAAATACCCCAGCTTGGCAAATGAATATAGCACAAGAGCATGGAACCCACAGAGGAAGACTCAGTCAGACCAGAATTATTTCCTTAGCCACGCTGGATACCCTCATTACCAGCTCCACAGTCTGTGGGTCCTTAGAGACTGGTGGGGACAATCAGGTTCTCATTGGTGGTTCTCATTTCAGAGTGTGGGCTCAAGGTGATTCTGGGAGAGACTGAATGGGATGCTGGGAAATGCATTACATGGGGCTCTCCTGTGAGTATCTTGTGGGCACCATCCAAGCAGACAACAATCTGGTGGGTGGGTGGGACTTTTACACGGAAGAGGTAAATATCCCAGTAGCTAATCATCTTGGAAAATGTCCACGAGGTGGGGCTTCAGACTAGTGGAGAGGGGAACATCTCCCTTTCCGCCCACACCGGGACCAGACACCGGAAGGGTGGTCTGGAGGAAGTTTGGTGGTGGACGCAACCCATCTCTGGCCACGAGGCAGAGGGGATGGAGTGACAATGTGAGATAGTTAGCAATGGTGACAGCGACAGCAGAACAGAAAGGCAGCTCCTGCAGCAGCTGACATCCACACCTGGAGGCGATGTCTACAGAACCAGACCTCTGACTTTCAGAGGGCCCATACCTGATTGCCAGCACCACTGTGAAAACCACTGACACCCAGGCCTCACTGCAAGCCAGCCCAATCAGAACGCCTAGAGGTGCAGCCCGGGCATCTGTTCATTTCAAAGCTCCCCAGGGGGTTCTAATACACAGTCTGGCTTGAAGACCACTGCTTCAGGGTAGCATTTCCCCACACCCTTGGGTGCTGGACTCTCACCATTGCACTTAATTGGGATCGTGCTGCCCTGAAGAGTAATGATGGGTAATAGTTTCATTCATCAACAACAAGCCATGGAGTCCTACGAAATGACTCCATTAGCCTGGCAAGCTGCCAGCCCCTCTCTTCCCGCTTTGCCAGAAAATTAATGAGACCATTTATTGAAAGGCAGAAAATGAAACACTGCATTTTGTAGTGTCGTGGGTCAGACTGTACACGTTCTGCTGCCGCCGGAAGGAGTAAAGGGGAAGGACCCTGGTTACGTGCCATGCCACCTTCCCATCCGTTACTTCTCTTCATCTTCACAAAAACTCCTGGAAAAGTGGGCGTTACTGTCTGCTCCTTCTTACAGAGAAGGAAACTAAGGCATAAAATGTGTCCAAAATGACATGTAGTGTAAGTGGCAGGGTGGGGATTTGAACCAGGAAATCCAAAGTTTATCGCTTTTCTTTCTCTTCATTGTAACACCTGCTCTCCCCTATTCATTGTTGTACATGTAGCACTTAAAATAATGCCTGGCAAACAGAAGTGCTCTATAAATACTACCAATTTCTCCTGGAATTTTACTGTGTGGATAAGGCTGGGCACCAAATCCTAAACCTGAATTGTAGAAATTCAACTGTGTTGGAGATAAATATCAAAGCCTAGAAATTGTGTCTGGGTAAAGAAAATTTCCCAGCCTGTGGCTGAACTCTTTATTCTGAGAGTGTAGTGCCTTCTGGTCGATCTATTTATACAAAAATAAAAGATTAAGATTCAACTTTCCTAAAACAGAATGCATGTCATAGGTTGTTAAGTGCTTTTAAAATGCAAAGCAGGTTCTCGAACTTATTGAACTCTTTTCTTAATTAAGAAAATCTTTTATCTAGCAAAGGATGGGAAGACTCATGAGTTTCAGTGATTTCTGCTGTGGGTGGGTCAGGAAGCAAAAGGGCCACTTTTGGAGGCACGTGGGTTCCTCTGATGTTCTGGAAAGAGCAGAAACAGCAGGTAAGAGCAAGCATAAAATACAGTGGGGAGTGACAAGTCTACGTGACAATCATCTCAGGCCTGGCCCCTCGTCAAAGCACAGTCATCCCAGGGTAGGGCAGCGAGGACCTCTGGTGAGTGAGGAGGGTCCCTCCTGACACTCCTAAAGATGGCTTCCTTTAGAGGGGCTCCCATAATCTCATCTCCCGGGGATGCCACTCACTGTGTGTGGAGACTGGCCTTGCAGAGATGGAAATATCTTTTAAGACAGTCCGACTTCCCACAGAAACTTTAGAACAAAAAGGGAAATGAGAGAAAGTATAAGCAGCATAAAGATAGACCATGAAAATGATATTTTATGCTTCTTTTATTCTATCCCCAGTGGCTTCTGACTCCAAAGGGTCATTTCATGTTACATGACCTGTACGTCTCCCTCCTTTGCCTGTGCCAGGCTGTGTCCACTATACCCAGACTTGTGTCCTAGGCGTTCTTGACCATTCAGGGAAAATGACCTGCTTCCCCGCCACCACTCCCCTCAGTCTAGTCTGTGGTCTGAGGGATGGCCTTGCTCTCACTGAGCTGATGAGCAGGCCTGCGGGGGTCGATACACAAGCAAAAGGAACTGCTCCTCAGATGAGAATCCTGTTTCTTCTCACAAAGCTCGGCTTTGTCCATGTAGATAACAATGGAATCATAGCTCAAATGCTACATAATACCCCAAACGCTACGTTATACCCCTTCTGTTAGACACAGAGTAACCGAAATACCATTTTTAATAACGGCATCATGAACACAGCAAATATATTTTTTTCCTGACTCTGTTCCTGGTGGTGTATAATCACACTCTCATTTCCTAGAAAGCACCTTCAAATAATAAGGTCCCATTGCCAATGGGCCTTGTTACAAAATCATAGTGTCATCCTTTAGCTAGGCAGCGGTGGGTCCTTTCTTTGTGATTTATACAGTCATTAGAAGATACAAGTTTTCAGGGATTTTGATCAGGAATTCTGAACTCTCAGTCAATGCAATCTCCACAGTAAATATCACAGGCAGCTCTAGGGACATGATGAGTCCTGTATTTGTTCATACTATGAGTGTATTTTCACGGGCCCCATGGGCTCAGATAGGAAAGGACCAGTCCTGAAGGGTAATTGGAGACAGTACCCACTGATGTCTTCCAAAGCCACACTGGACATCTGCTAGAACAGAAGTAGCCATGGCTTCTGTGAAACAATAGTGTAAAGTGACAGTAGAAGGTAGTCTGTGATTAAAATACAGCTGCAGCAGAGGTAAACAAAGAGTTACACTGAGTTAAGAATAAGTTACAAACAAACTAAAAATGCAGTAGCAGAATTAACATTTACACTCAATGACTGACAAGCAGAAGGAGCATTGCTGAGAATCAGATTAGTGCTGCGGAGAATGAATTGCAGAAGGTCTCCCAGAATGCAGAGAAAATGAAACAAAGAGATGAAAACAATAAGAGATAACATGATAGCCATGAAAAGTAGGGAAGAGAGATCCAATAGAAGAACTACAGAATTTTTTTATTAAAAAACAATTAGAATAGAAACAATAATCAAAGACACATTGAAGAAAATTTTCCTGGGCTTAAAAAACAAACAGACCATTATATTTCTTAAATAAACTTTTTACTTTGAATGACTTTAGATTTGTAGAGAAGTTTCAAACACAGAGTTCCTCTATACCCTTTATGCTTACCCCCTAAAGTTAACATCTGCCCTAAAATTTGTCAAAACTAAAAAATTAGCTTTTGTACGTAGTAATTAACTAAAAAAAATTCACCAGTTCTTTCACTGATGTTCTTTGACTGTCTCAGGATCTGTTCCAAGATATCACATTGCACTTGGCCTTTACATTTTCTTATAAAAATGGCATTGCAGTGGGAAACTGTAATGCTGCGCTCTCTACGTGAGCTGCTCAGAAGTTACTCTTTACACCTCCCCCTGTGTCCTTCCCAACTTCACTGGCTTTCAGTGTTTCAACTCCTTCCGAGTTCTCTCCTTACCCCTCAGACCGTGCACGCTATGACCCTAGGACTTCTATTACAATGACTTTGTTCTCCACAGGCACTGTCCTGCCTTGAGGGCCTTGGATAATGACCCTCTCGGTTCCCTTGCTCTGTTCCAAGCGCCCTCTCACCCTGCGCTGCATCCTTGGGGCACCGCCACCCCTGCCCCCAGGATACGTGATCAGAACCCAGTCATGATGAATTTCTCTGCTACTACGTATTCTGGCTGAAAAGACAATTTAGGTTTAGAGAAGTCAAATGAAAAATCAAAGCCATTTCTTTTTGTACACAACTCAATATGCCTTCCTCTTTCCTTTGATAAATGTGAGACCTTTTGAAAATGCCATGATTTCAGTTTCACAAAAGAAAAAACTTTCGTGGCTGGGCTTGGGTCGAGAGGAAGTTCTCCGTTGGGTATTATATCCTGCGAGATCACTGCAGCCTGGGGTTGGACCCTCAACCTTGCAGGCTTAGCTACCTGCATTCATCAGCTTTCCAGAAGATCACGTGGAGGAATACTGACCCATGCTAACTAAATCTCTAATAAGTGGGAATAAAATCAGAACAGCATCTCATTCCTTTTTAATGAGCAATGCACCTGACAGGCAAATCTGTCATTGTGTGAACTTGACCAGCCAGCTCCACAGAGCCAAATTATCAGACGGGTGGTTGGTGACTATTAAAGCATAACAAGGAAGTTAGGGGATGTGAAATTTAGTGTCATCGGACCATGAAAAACTGATTTCCTTTGTCAGCACAGGCCTGTTCGGGGCTTTGGGCACTCACTCGGGCTGGGTGGGCACTCTCTCCTGGCACTATTTGGATAGTACCTTTTTCTCTGTGCTTCCACAGCTGACCAGTCCTTCAGCTCATGCACACATTCTTTAGATGTGACCATGTGTTTTTCAGATTCTTTTATTAAATTTTATTTATTTTTTATTTTTAAGTATATTTTATTGATTATGCTATTGTAATTGTTTCAAGTTTTTCTTCCCTTTATCCCCCTCCACCTTGCACCCACCACCCTCCAGCATTCCTCCCACCCCCTAGTTCATGTTCATGGTTTGTACATATAAGTTCTTTGGCTTCTCCATTTCCTATACTGTTCTTAACCTCCCCCTGTCTATTTTGTACCTAACAATTATGCTTCTTATTTCCTATACTTTTCCCCCCATTCTCCCCCTCCCCCTCCCCACTGATAACCCTCCATTTGATCTCCATTTCTGTGTATCTGTTCCTGTTCTAGTTGTTTGCTTGGTTTTTGTTTTTGCTTTTTAGGTTTAGTTGTTGATAGTTGTGAGTTTGTTGTCATTTTATTGCTCATAGGTTTTGATCTTCTTTTTCTTGATAAGTCCCTTTAACATTTCATATAATAAGGACTTGGTGATGATGCATTCCTTTAACTTGACCTTATCTGGGAAGCACTTCATCTGCCCTTCCATTCTAAATAATAGCTTTGCTGGATAGAGTAATCTTGGATGTAGGTCCTTGCCTTTCATGACTTTGAATACTTCTTTCCAGCCCCTTCTTGCCTGCAAGGTTTCTTTTGAGATCAACTGATAGTCTTATGGGAACTCCTTTGTAGGTAACTGTCTCCTTTTATCTTGCTGCTTTTAAGATTCTCTCCTTATTTTTAATTTTTGGTAACTTAATTATGATGTGTCATGGTGTGTTTCTTCTTGGATCCAACTTCTTTGGGACTCTCTGAGCATCCTGGACTTGCATGTCTAGTTCCTTCACCAGATTGGGGAACTTTCATTATTTATTTAAATAAGTTTTCAATTTCTTGTTCTTCCTCTTTTCCTTCTGGCACCTCTATCATTTGGATGTTGGAATGTTTAAAGTTGTCTCAGAGGTTCCTCAGCCTCTCCTCATTTTTTAAAATTCTTATTTCTTGATTCTGTTCCAGTTGGATATTTATTTCTTCCTTTTGTTCCAAATGTCAATTTCAGTCCTGGTTTCCTTCCCTTCACTGTTGGTTCCCTGTATATTTTCCTTTATTTCACTTTGTATAGCCTTCACTATTTCCTCTATTTTGCAACTATACTTAACCATTTCTGTGAGCATCCTGATTACCAGTGTTTTGAACTCTGCATCTGATATGTTGGCTATCTCCTCATAGCATAGTTCTTTTTCTGGAGTTTTGATCTGTTCTTTCATTTGGGCCATATTTCTTTGTCCTGGTGCACCTGTTATGTTGTAAGGGGCAGAGCCTTAGGTATTCATCAGCACAGGGTAATCCACTTTGCTGCATTGTGGCACAGTCTGGATGAATGTTTCTTCTTTAATGCCTTCGTTGTCAGACTTTGATGCAGTTTGATTTCCTGGCAGTTCTGATTGTTTTTTGCTTTTAAATTGGTTGTTACCCTTCTTTTGGTTGTGCAAGGAAGGGAAGTGTTTCTACCTATGCCTCCATCTTGGCTGGAATTCCTTCTGTTTTTCAGATTCTTGTCCAAGTCTGGGAATTATTTTGGTTTTTAAGCTGATCAATATGATTAATTATAGTGGGTCTGTGTTTTAATTTCCTAAGACTCACTTATTTCCAAGTCCTTTGCATGTGTGTGTACTTACTGTCATGTATATGCTATCTATGTTCCCTTGAATTAGCTCTCCATGAAAGTGGAGAGGACTTCAAACAGAACAGCAAGGACCCCACCCCCATATGCCAGGCCTGTGGCAGGCAGTACACAGAGCAGTGACTCAAACAAACCCAGTCCCTGCCCTCATGGAGCTTGTGATCTGGTGAGATACTGCCATTAATAAAATAACCACACAGATCAGTTAGAAATTTCAGAAATGCTGTGAAGGGCAGGATGGGTTGCCTTGGGCCACCTATTGAATACCTACTCAGTTACTGAGACTAGGTATGGTTTTCTTGAAAGAGTCACAGTTGAGATGGTATTTAAAGCTTGAATGATTAACTAGAGGAAATAGGGAGGACAGAGAGCTGGACATCTTCTAGGCCCCTCTCTGTCCTCCTCCATCTGGCCCCCTGCCCCTGGAGGCTGACCACCTGGGAGTATATTACCAACTCCCCTGCCCACTTTGGCTTTCTATTGGAGAGCTCTAGCTGCCCAGGGAATCAAAGGGAGGGATGACCATGAGGTCAAGCTATGTATTTCCTGTCTTCCTTGAGGAGTTGCCTGTGGTAAGCTGGGTCCTTTAACATCAGGTTGCTGTACCCACACCCTCTCTCCTGTAGTGCTGCCCTTTGATCGATGAGAGAGGGCCGCTGCCATGCGTACCATGTTTTAGGACTTCAGTCTTCCTGAAGTGACATCACTGCCCATGGTGTAAGAGGCCCTGCCCCAAATACCTGTACCCACCTCTCCATTTTGTATGCCTGCACACCATCTCTCTTTCAGAGTGTGGACTACCCCAGCGATGTTCTTAGCCCTGGGCCTGAGAGTTTGCCAGAGGGTAGTGGTGTATGTGCAGTGGGTCCTGGGCATAGCATGGGTGTGAGGGCTGGTGTGCCCATGTGTATGAGTGAGGTCTCTTGCAATGGCAAGCAAAGGTAGGGGTGGGAAGAGAAGGGGTGGGCTGTGAGCCTGGATGTTGGGCCCAGGGGTTTCCATTCTGCCATGTTTCTGCACAGAACTCTGAGCAGTCTGAAACTTCTATATTCAAACTTAGTCTGCCAGGCTGTTATGAAGGAATATTTGCCAAGGTGAACAGATAAAATGTATTTCACTTAGCAGTTTGTTGGTTTGAGTTACTATGTTCAAATATTTAGACAAGTGGTTTGGGGGGTTTCCAACTTTTTTCCTGTCCCGGGCCCACATATGTGTGAAATGAGCCTGCTTTCAGTAACCACCCTGCCCTTGTCCCTCATCCCACTGGGCCTGCGGGCGGGAAGGCCCAGGCTACCGCACAATCCCGTGGGCCTCCCCCATACCCACACGTGTGTAAAAAGCCCTCTGCTGATAGGCTCTCCTTGAAAAATACTGTTGTGAGTGGGCCGTCTGTTTCCTGTCAGGGCCCTGACTGGTTCAGCAGGAGTTTCCGGCAAAGGGAACAGCATATAATACACACACACACACAATTTTTTAATTTGTACTTTTCGGTTCTTCAGCAAGCCATGTATTGTAGGAAGCAATGTACAGAGAGATGTTAAAAGAGGCAGAAAAGCTATGTGTTATATGGCTCTTAAGCCAAAGACTGAGAGAGAGAGAGACAGAGACAGATTGTGTGCACACGGGAGGGGGTGTGGTATCTTGGCTCCCACCATGCTTTTCCTCCTATCCCCTACCAAAAGTGAGTGCACCCCAAGCTCTCTCTGCAGGGCCTGGCTGGCATGAGCTAACCCTTGGTGTCCTCAGAAGCTTCCATGACCCAGGCCAGCTCTTATTGTAAGAGCTGGAAGAAAGCAGCACCATCCTTCAATCTCTGGAGCCCTTCCCTGCAGGAGAACTGGATTTCTGTCCCCTCTTACCCCTCTCCTTAGGGACATTATTCCCCAGTGTTCTCACTTGGCCTCCCACCCTTCCCCGGTTCCCTAGCATTTATGCAGTGTGTAAAGCCAGCTCAGGTGAGGTCACGTATTCAAAAGTAACTGGATGTTGAACAAGCACCACATGTGGTAAATCAAAATACAATTTTATATTTGTCTCCCACAACCCTTTTGCAAGTTATTCAGTAGGAATAAATCTCCTCCTGCCCTGAATGATAGTGCTAGCAACTTGCAATTATTCTGCTCGCTTACAGGTAATAGATATTCCCAGGTCACCTTAAGTTGCAAACAGTCTAATTTAGTCTTTAGAATGCTCAGTCCCAAACTTTAAACTTGATTTACCTTGGTGTCTTCTCCTCCCCGTCCTCCAGCTTGGGACGACTTTAGGGCTGGAGACTGCAATGGGAAACAGAGTGGTGGTGTGGCTGGTGTCCCCATCTCTCCCCCTCAGGCTCCCCTACACTCCAGTTTCCCCAGGAGGATGGGCAAGTGGAGTTTGGGGGTATAAAAGGCTTTACTTGAGATGTGTGATCTCATCTGACACCATGCTCCCTCAGTTTGGTTGGTGCTTGAGCCGACTCTGTCTTCACTGGGCTGCTCTCTCAGACTCTCTGGAGTTTCCTATTGGGCCCCTAGTCTGAATTTCTCTTCACCGAGGACCTGCCTCTTTTTTATGGGTGGTAAACTCCTTGCCCTCCTGTCAGATATTAGGACCTCAGGCTGCCCTTCCTGAGTGTAGCGCACACGTGTTCCTTGTCTGGGCAATCTCTACAAGTTCCCGAGATCTGAAGGCAGCAGCCTCCCCTGGGTCTACCAAGAAAGCAGGTGGTCAGCCTCTTTGTCTTCCCATCGCCTCTACATTTCCCAGGTACCACATGTGTGCACACACGATCATCCCTGGGTCCTTGGTCCTATTCCTGTCATGTGTCTATCTTTTCTTTGGCTGTTGAAAGCTCAGAGGTAAATTGGAAGTTCCCCTTTAATAATCCTGTACCTGTCCTGTGGCTTGTACATCTGTGTGGGGAGGGGACTGTGGGGAGAAGGGTTTTCAGGAATTACTATAAAGGACACATAGTAATCACAACACTGAACTACACTGTAATCACAACAATAGATCTCAGCCAATCATTGGAGAGCTCTATAGCCTGGATGACCCTTTAAAGTTGTCTTGAATAGACAAAACCAAGGGGGAGGGTGGAAGCAAGGGAGGGAGGTGGATTTGGATGGGATGGGCGGGGAGAGGAGGGGAGAAAATGCAGACAACTATAATTGAACAACAATAAAGTAATTAAAAAATAATAATAATTTTCCAGTGTATCATGTCTAAGAGAGTGTCATAGACCAGGTTCCCTAAGGTGATGGTCTGTGCAGGAAATGTACTGGGGCGTACTGTTGGTAGTGAGACCTGTGGGGGAGGGAAAGAAGCAAGACTGGGCCCATCTAGGTGAACTACACTGTAATCACAACAATAGATCTCAGCCGATCATTGGAGAGCTCTATAGCTTGGATGACCCTTTAAAGTTGTCTTGAATGGGGCAAGGGGTTGGGCCTTTATACTCGCTTATACTCCCACATCGACCGGCCATTGGATGAGCGGTATAACTTTGGTTATATTCCCCTCAGCTGGGGAAATGAGTGTTTCAGTCCTGGGTGTTGCAGGTTCTGGAGGAACAGCGTCCACTACAAGGAGGAAGACGCCTCCTAGTAAAAGCACTTACATCTTGGATTGAGGGGATTGATTGTAGGTCCTGGATGTGATGTGCAGTGAAAATAGCATGGAGATCAGCACAGGTACTCAACAGCTATACCCTTACTACCTACCTCCTTTGAGACCCATCCAGTAGAGGGCTAAGATTGATTATTGACATCCGGGGCTGCACTGAGACCTGGAGTGGGGCAGAGACTGAGCGTGGAGCGGAAACAAGACAAGGCTGACAGGTACTGTTTAGCAAATGATATTAAGATACTTACAAACCTTGCTTCCAAAATATAGCTTCTGAGCAAGGCCAAGGATATTACGTTATCTATCATAAGATTTTCTTTTTCCCATGTAGAACCCTTCCAGGAGGTTAAATGATACAGAAAACACAGTGACAGCTTGCTGTGTCACTGACCCCATTATGTAGCCAGTGCATGAAATATGTCTCCTTTGTAAATAAACAGTTATTCATCACGTTTTCTCTCGCTGGCATGGTTCTCTACACAAACAGCATGATGTAAAGATGGGTTTCAGTGGCATCAGCTTATTCCTAAGGAAAGGCTAGGCCTGCCTCTCCCTGGGCTGTTTTGCCACTAAATACTCATGGCTCAAACTAGCTGACTTCGTGATGTGCATGACAGAGAGATCAGAGCTTTCAGGTGCCTGACATGGGTCTGTGGTCACATTCTTGTATTGCTCCACTCTAAGACTTAGGTCCAACCTTAAGGCCCCAGCTTTTGAGAGGTTGGAATGGATCAAAGGGATATGAGGCCAGATAAGAGGCCAGGACTGACCTGAGGACGCAGGCATTGTCCATGGAGAGGAGACAATGCCACAGTGAGAAGCCGGGTGCCAACTTTGAGTGCAGGAGAGATGGCAGCCTGGCTTTGCAATATGTTACTGAAAACCAGAGATTCCTTCCTTCAGTCTATGTAATTATTCATGGCTAAGGCCAATAGGAGCAAAACACATCAGCTATATTTAGTACTTCTGCCTTAGAATATGTTAGTGTTCTAGAGTTTTATGTAATGTGAGTACCTGAGCTGATCACCATGTTGTTTACCCAATGCTCCTTCATGCACAATAGGTGAGAAAACCTCCGTATTCCCTGAGAAATGAAGCTGCTAAGCCTGACACTCCCTGTGCCTCTCCTCTCTACTGACACCATGGCGATCTGCTCATCCCTTCTTCCCACCTGCCTGTCACAGAGGAACAGGTGTCCCTACTCTTGTCCAGAACACATCCTCTTCACCTGGTTTTCTTTCCCCTTGTGTTTTTAATCCCCTCCTATCTCCATAGAACTTTTGCTCCATCAACTATCCTATCACTATGCAAATACAGTGATTTGCATACTGCTTGACATAAGAATTCAACTCCTGTTGGCGACTACTACTATTATTATTATTATCACCAAGAAGATGCCAGTAAGCTATTTGCATATGTGGGTTAGTCCACACCTTCCGCAGCTTAGAACAGTGTGGCTACTAAGTGCTATTGCAACTGCTTATATTCTCTTCCTCCTCCTCATTATTACTATTAATTATTATTATTATCCACCTGGGAAAATTTCTACCAAGCATTGTCTAAGGTGATAATAATATGACCAACGAGCCAGTTAGTTTTAATTGTGAGTAATTAAAAAACATTAACAAGGTCATTTCACAGGACATTATAAGCTCTGATGATATAGTTTCTAAGACAGTTAAGCTTCAGAGCTTTATTTATTTATTTTTTTTTTAAAGATTTTATTCATTTATTTTAGAGACAGGGGAAGGGAGAAAAAGAGAGGGAGAGAAACATCAATGTGTGGTTGCCTCTCACATGGCCCCCACTGGGGACCTGGCCTGCAACCCAGGCATGTGCCCTGACTGGGAATCTAACTAGTGACCCTTTGGTTCCCAGCCCGTGCTCAATCCACCCAGCTACACCAGCCAGGGAAGAGCTTTATTTTATTTTTATTATTTTTTAATCCTCACCTGAGAATATGTTCAGTGATTTAAGAGAAATATTGATGTGAGAAACATCAATCAGTTGTCTCCTGCATGCGCCCTGACCAGAGATTGAACCCGCAGCCTAGGTATGTGCCCTGACCAGGAACTGAACCTGCAACCTTTTGGTGTACAAGACAATGTTCCAATCAACCGAGCCACCCAGCCAGCGCAAGAGCTTTATTTTTTGCCAGCAATATTACTACTGTTGTCCTCTCTGGTCGTGGGCATGGGAGGGGTCATGGTGCAGAGAGAACACACTCGTGCCAGTGGTAACCTAGCCTAATGTAACAACAGAAAAATATTATTTCATCACATCTTCAACCACTTCCCACTGTCTTCTCCATCTTCACCAAAACACAGGCTCATGTGGTCTCTGTTCCCCCAAACTCAGCCATTAACCCAGTATTTCCCCTCAACCTGCCACCCTATGGCCCTTTGCAGCACAAATATATTTCTGGAAGGAAAACCTATATTATTTCTTTTTCTTTTTAATCTACTGGCTCCTGCTCCCACCATTCCAATCAAGGTGTCCTCCCCAAGGTCAGAAATGGCTCTTTTAGGATTCTTGTCCTACTCCTCTGACTTTCCTTTTTCGGTGGCTTTTGTTGGCTCTTCCTTTTCTATTTAAACTTCAAATTCCAAAGTTCTGTTCCCAACTGAGTTGCCAGATTTAGCAAATAAATAAGTAGTTTTATCTGGCAACCCTAGCCAGCTCTCTTCTCATCCGTCTATTCTCCCCGGGAAAGCTTGCCCATGCCTTCACCATTCGCTCTGCAGACATGTCTCCAGATCCATGTCTCCAACTCTGTTTCCTGAGACCCGTGCTGAGAAGTCCAGTCACCCCTTGGATGTTCCCCAAACGCTTCAAATTAAATGTACCATCTCCTCAAAACCTGCTTTTCCTCCTGTGTCCCCATCCCAATACACAGTAGCCTTGCTCCTCTTGCTAAGCTTATCCTTGCCTCTCCCAGAAACGAGAAATTGGTATGAATAGGTCAGATTGTAAAAATATAATCAGTCCCAATTTACTTGGGTGATATTGTTATGCTTTAGAGCAGGAACTGGCAAACTTTTTCTGTAAAGGGCGGGATAGAACTGTTGTAGGTTTTGTGGGCTATCCCTTCTCCTTTGAAACTGAAAGCAGGCATCGACAGTAAGTAAATGATGGGCCCAGCTGTGTTCCAATACAATTTTTAGGTATGGACATTGAAATTCCAACTTTATGTAATTTTCACTTCCCATGAAACATCATCCTTTAAATTTTTCCTGATTATTTAAGGATGTAAAAGTCATCCTCAGCTTGTGGGTCATATGAAAATAAGCAAGGGACCGTATTTTGTCCATGTGCTATATAGGTCGCCAACCTTTACTTTAAAGGTCACTATATTGGTGGGACTTTCTCTACTGCTTTTCTCCCTCCTTGTGGCAAGAGTAATTTGCTGACCCAGGGTCTTCTCTAATTAGGTAGGTCTGACCATCTGTCACTTCTTTCTACATGTCTAAATCAGGACCAGTGACCAGCCTGTCTGCCTTGTGTTCTGTCTCTTTTTGGCTTCTCCTATCCTTTTGATCAGCGTGATAAGAGTAGAAATTTGAGTTTGGGCTTTGAGGGAAGGAGCAGCAAAATTGGACGGACTTCTTCACCTGCCTCAGCCTATTCTGTTACAGTATTTGCCTTGTGTGATTGTGGGTGCATGTATGTGTCTTCTCTGTTGGTCACTGCACAGGGAGTGGCTATTGTTTGGGAAGGGGTAGTGACAGACCCCAGTCTCTGGCCAAATACTAAATAATAGCACCTCAAATCTCAGTACAGGCATACCTTAAAGATGTTGCAGGTTAGTTCCAGATCACCACAATAAAGCAAATAGCTCAATAAAGTAAATCATGCAAAATTTTTGGTTTCTCAATGCATACAAAAGTTTATGTTTGTATGCCATACTCTAGTCTATTAAGTGTGTAATAGCATTATGTCTAAAAAAGAATGGACATACCTTAGTTAAAAATACTTTATTGCTAAAATTGATAACTGTCATCTGAGTCTTCAGCAAGTCATCATCTTTTTGCTGTTAGAGGGTCTTGCTTTGATGTTGATGAAACTCAGTCTCTGCAAAGCTCAATAAAGCAAAGCACACTATAACAAGTTATGTCTGTACAATTTCTAATCAATAATGTCACCACCATTCCAGAGCCCAAGCTAGGGAATATAAATCATTTCCATCACCAAGCAGTCTCGAATTGCTATAGGAACTATTGCTATTTTGTGTCTTAGTGTAGATGCACTCCTATCCTCCACTCTCGATACTTTTGTAACATACATTCAAATGGGCAAAAATAATCTTTATTTTTAAATAAATAAATTATTTAATATTTTTATTTATTAAATAAATAATAACTTTTTTATTTATTAAATAAATAATAACTTTTTTATTTATTAAATAAATAATAATTTATTTTTATTTAGTAAATAAATAATAATTTAATTTTTATTTCATAAATAAATAATAATTTATTTTTTATTTATGTGGGAGTGGAGGGAAATTGCATCGTAATGACATGGCATCAGACTTAACCAGAGATTTAGATTTGTGTAGAGCAGTGGTAAATAAAAAAAATAATTGTGGAGGAAAAGAAGACAGCAGCAATGAGCAGATACAGGATGGTGGCCAGGTGCTGCAGAAGGAGAGGTTGGTACCACAAAGTAAAGAGACACTTTATTGTTTGGGATTCTGCATGTTCTAGAAATGTATTAGAGACTGTCAGAGAATTAATCATACAAGCCCCTGCAGACAGCAACGGGGAGGCTTCCAGGATCTGTAATGTACTTTTCTTTTCCCTTTTCTTTTCTCAGACTTTGGAATTATGAATATATTCACCCCACCCACCCTAATTAGAAGAGACTTGTAAACCTCAGTTAGAAGATTTAACATCTATGATATGTTTTCTATGTTTATTAATATCCTCTCTATGGCCAGTACAAAAAGTACTTACAAGAACAGGGAAGATAAACCCTATTTCATATGACAAATACTCCCAGATCTGTTGGGAGCAGAAGAGACACTTGAGACAAGCTTTCCTTGAGGAGGTGGCCTCGGAGAATTGTGGAAGAGAGATGCTCACCTGTGTGCTCTGCCTTCCTTGTCTCCTGACCACTGTCCTTGTCTCCAGTCTCTGCCCACTCCACCCAATCCATCCTCATCAGGGTCATCTTTTTAAATGTCCCATCTGAGCAAGCCTCAGAAACTCTCAGTGGTAGATTTTCCCTGCTACCCTGCTAAATAAAGTCAAACTCCTGAGCAAGGTGTCCAAGTGTCTTCCTTTGAGCTGGCTGCCACAAGCTTCCCAGCCCCATTTCTGACCATGTCCTCTCTGGCCGCCCTGAAGGTTCAGACACCTCTGGGGGCCAGGCGCTGAACTTTCTGATGCTGACTGTTCAAATGACTTCTCTACACCAGACAAACCATATGTTCCCTTGTTTCTGTGCTATTACACAATTCCCTTCATGTGAAATGGTTTTGTTTCTAGTCTCTGCCTATTAAAATCCTACTCAGCCTTCAAGGTCAAATCCTGTCTTCTCCAGGAAAATTTCCCTTTCAGTCAATACCCCAAAGCACATTGCCACTGCCTTTGTTAAACACTAGTTCCTTCTGACCTCTGTTATGTTAGTTTAATCATACATTTGTTGATTCCATAAATATTTACAAATGACCTTCTATGCGCCCAGCGCTACATCAAGTATAGGAGATAAAATGGGGAGCAAGACCGACACCCAGGCATTCTCCCTGACCACATGGGGTGACAAGGAGCACTGCTCCTGGACCCCTAACAGCAGGTGTGGTGGGGTGAACCTGACATTCCTGAGCAAAATTAAGGAACAATGGCAGTCGGCCTGGCTATCTCTCTTTGGTTTTACTAATGGGGTGTGCAACTTGATGGGAAAACTGAATGGCTTGGGAGATTTTGGAGTCTTGACAGAAAGAGGACAGAAGAAAGAGACTCCCCAGAAAGTAGTTCTTTCTCTAAAGGGAAGAGGCTCTACAGAAAAAATTAAAATATCTGAGAGAAAGTTGGTTTAAGTATTGCTATATTGTATGGGATAAATGAGATCACCCATAGGAAGCATTCAGCACCATGTCTAAAATATGTTAAGAATCAAAAAATTTAGTTGTTGTTGTTATTATCGTTATTTTACCCCTTCTTCTGAATCTCCATGAAATCTTCATTAACATTATTACTTGTCGATTTTTTGGGAGCTGGAAGTTTTGGGGAAGATGGAGGATATCAGGAGGATGGGGCAAAGTACTAAGAGAACCAGTCACATTTGAGGTGTGGACATTTTATTGGGTGCTTAGGATCCAGGCTAAGACCTTGATGTATATTATTTAATTCAATCCTCAAGACACCCTATGGCATAGGTACTATTATGATCTCCCATTTTACAGATAGAAAACTGAGGCACCAAGAACACAAATTATTTGCTCAAAGTTACACAGTTAATAAGTGGGCGGAGCTGGCATTCGAATCCCAAATCTCCGAAGTTCACCCACTCCGCCACTTTGCCCTACTGCCCCTCCATGAACCGTGAGCTTCCTGGGGTATTATGGTCATTTTATGAAGAAGGTTATTGAGACTCTGGACAGTTAAATGACCTAATCTATACACTTAGAAATCAGGACTACACTCCTGTCCTCTGACTCCCACTCAAGTGCTCTTTCCATTATAGGAAGCTGACTTTTATGTGAGAACAATCCTCATATTGTGCATGATGGCTGTTTTCACTGCTGGGTTGTCAGGACCACTAAACCCCAGCTAGGATTAGAGTCTTCTTCAATTTATGGCCTATTCTTTTCTGGTCTGGGTTATTCAAAGGTCAGTTGGGCTAATGGGTGAGAGCTGCTTTGCAGTCTATATCCAATTTAAAGGCATGATGCCTGTCAGACTTATTGTTTTTAAAAGGGAGCTCTCATTGGAGCAGGGATGCTATTTTAGGGACAATGCTGTGATTGATTTTACAGAATAGATCAGATATGATTCAGAAAGATAGTGTTGAAATTCATGATGTGTGAAAAAGAGGAACCCACATTCTCAAATGAACTCTTGATAAGAACAAAAAGATACTCTGAAATACTTCACCAAAGTCTTTTGAGGCTGTTGAAAGAGTGCCCGGCCAGGACTGAAAGGTGTGTTAATGGTTATTTCTTTACAGCAATTGAATTATAGCGTCAATCTCCACCCAACCTGAATTACATTGAAGCAGGTTATTTTAAAAATTAGATACAAGTGTTCTGGTTTAAAAGGTGGCTGGCTAGTAACCCTTGATGCAACCTCTTCAAACCCTCCAATAAAAGTCTATGAAGATGGAGAAGATGTCAAAAATGCATTTTAAAAACCGCAGACTATGACTGCTACAATCTGGGACTAACACAAACTTTAATGCTGACAAAATTGGCCTGAGAATGCAGATTCTTTCCCACCCTTGATATGACATGAGAAACAGAGTTAAGTGTCCTAGACTGGAGATAATAATAGTAATAAAAATAGTTAAGTCTGTTAAGAAATAAACTGAAGCATATCAAACATTTAAGAGTTTATTTGTGCAAAACTTGGTTGGAATTGGGTAGTGCCAAGCCAGATGTCGTTAGGAGTGATTAACTGACAGAAGCTGGTGGCAAGGGTTTTGTAGAGAAGATGCAAAAGCCAAACAAGGAAATTATTTGATTGACTAGAGCTTAAGCTGTTGTGTTATTTGGGAAAGACTCAGTTGTGTGTGACACGTTGTTCCTACCCTTGAGGCATTTATAGGAATTGACTCTGGCTTAAGTTTTAGATTTTTTTACCTTGGCTACCAAGGCATTTGGGTAGCCAAATGGCCTTCTTCTTGGATTACTTTAACAGCATTAATTGAGTGCTGACTATATATGAGGCATTTTGCATGAAATAAGTCACTTAACCTTCCCATCCACTCTATGAAATAAGAACTATTATTTCTCCCATTTTACAGATAAGGAAACTGAAGCACAGAGAGGGTAAGAATCTTGTTCTGGTCTGCCAAGCTAGTTAGTAATAAAGCCAAGATTAAAATTCACACGTTTTATCCAGTCTCTCTTTCATGTGTGCCTAGTTCAGAAACATAAGGTCTTCCTCTCAGTCATCCAGGCAGCCATAACTCTATAATGTCCAGTGATAATGAAGTGTATTGTCCTTAAATGTAAGTACTAAGTTACGAAGCATTAAACCAAATTAAAAAAGCAATTACAAACATAAGAAGAAACTGACACTTGTACAATTATTTCTTCAGAAAAATTAGGAGTAAAATTCACCCCACCCCTACAAAACTGGGGTTATAGAGAATTTGAACAATACATACATATTATATAAATAATATTATAAACAAAATATACTTTTTCTTAAAGGTTTTAAAAAACATGTACAAAAGCAGATCTTATACTAGGCCACAAAGAAAACTTCAATAAATCTCAAAAAGTAGAGACTGTAATGACTACATTCTTTGCCTAAAATGCAGTAAATCTAGAAATTAAGAAAAAGGGCTTTTTTAAAAAGGATATAGCCCTCAACCTCATGGAAATGAAAAACACTCTCATTAAAAACTGTCACTAAGAAAGGAAATCAATGCTATAAGTATAGATTATTTAGAAAACTGCAGTGAGAATACAGTACATCAAACTTCATGGAATGTTGTGACGCTATCCAAAGGGAAATTTATAGCATAAAGTGACAAAATAACAATAACTAAATAAAATAAATGTCCTTATTTGACTCAATAACTTAGAAAATGAGCAGCAAGGTAAATAAAGAGGCAGAAACAAACACCATGGAATTGATGGATGTAGTGAAGACTTCAGGATGATTTTCTTAATGTTTTCAAAACTAACTTCATTTTCTCTTATCTGCTTCTGTGGAAGGTGGAAAGTGAAATAATGAGCTTCCCAGGACCCTTTGAAATTAGAAGCGCCCATGTGAAATAAACCATTTCATTGAGATATCAATAGGTGATGACTGAGGGGGTTTCCTGGACCACTCTTGCTTTAATGGTTAATAGGGTACAGAGCTGACTCAGTGATTTCCCTCTCCCCCTGGGTGGAGAGCAGGGCCACTAAAATGGCAATGGTCCAGTCAAGACAGCATAAAGTATAAACCAAGGTGGAGTCACTCATTCAACCAGAATGGTTGCCAGCTAGCAATGACACTTTGGTCCAAGAGGGAAACGACCTAAATGATGCTAGACACACCTGGCAAGGAGACACACCCAAGATATCTGTACATGTGATCAGAACAGCCATGTCTGTTGGAGGAAAAGGTGCAGGGATTAAGAAGCATAATTTGTAGGTACAAAATAGACAGGGGGAGGTTAAGAATAGTATAGAAAATGGAGAAGCTAAAGAACTTATATGTATGACCCATGGACATGAACTAAGGGGGGGAATGCTAGAGGGAATGGGGGTACCGGGTGGAGGGGCATAAAGGGGAGGAAAAAAATGGGACAACTGTAATAGCATAACCAATAAAATATACTAAAAACAAAAACCATGGGGAGAGGCAGAGAAGCAAAAGTCAGGGAAGATGGCTGATAGAGCTCAGCTTCCTCCTCATTCTCAGGGAATTAAGAAGTTACTACTCTCTTCCCGAATCTGCATCTGGAAGCAACCAACCACTGCCAGTGGTCACTTTTGCTGTAGGACCAAGGTGGGTGTCTGGAAGGAAAGGCCCTGAGGCCACTGTACTATAGGAGGAGAAATAATAGATAGGAATTTTCCCTTCTGCCTTTTAAAGTCACCATGGGTGCCTCTCCTATCAGACTGTAAATCTGCTCACAAAGGATTCGGGGAAGTGCAGTTCTAATCTAAGGTTTCCAGCCCCTGTAATGTAGAGTCAGCACAGAAGGGGTGGCAAGAGAGAAATGGCACTAAATACCAGCAGCCATTTGGGCACATTTGTTTATTTTATTTTTGAATATTTTATTTAGGAAAGAACAAAAAGCCCATATTCTCTGTCTCTGTCTCCCTGTAACACATATAAATAATTATATTTTGTGGTGTATATACATTATATAATAATTATGTATAAATAATTACATAAATATACATCCCATGAAAATCTCATGCCATATAATGGTGTATACCCTTCCCCCAAAAGATATTATATTAGAATCCTTGAAGCAGAATTACATTGAAATGGATTTAACTACAGATAATTTCATGAGGTGATTGTGTATAGAGATGGTGGCAAGGGTTTAAGAAGTTCAAGTATATTGAGATGTTCATGGCTAGCAACAACGGGAAGCCATTACTATCCCAGCCCAGAAATGAGCAAAGGGAACATAGAGGTTTTAAAATATGTCCTTAAGTTTTTTGGTATTCTGTGTTTGAAGAGGTGGAGCTTAATTCCCCTCCACTTGAGTGTGG